>OX388314.1:11395123-11672529 GCA_947579605.1 Athripsodes cinereus | reverse complement strand
TGTGCGTTGCCTAGATATATTCCTAGGCAACGAACGATATATTCCTACCTACGTGCATACATTCATTCAAAAAACGCATGAAATTACAACGTTGCCACTGCTATCTGGCGGATAGCAATCCGTAAGAAATCTGTAGGTGGTGAAACGCTCGCTTCAGTTTATCTTGTAGATTAATTTATCCTAAGGATTGTTATCTAGAACTTTATCCAGACGTGGTGAAACAGCCCGTAAATTGCTTGTTTTGTCTACGAAAAAATCTCTCTCAAAGAAAATTTTTGAGTTAAAAACTTGTATATTAAGTTAACAGAGCAGTTGATTAAGCAAATTTAAACTTCATCTACATTGAAATCGCCAAGCCATTAAATAGAGGATGGAGGGATTGTCTCATATTTTAGTATTCTTTTTATTGTGGCGTTAAACTAATCCTTAGAAATGTTGAAATATTTCAGACGAATAAATTAACTATCAAATTAAGTTTGTCTCCTGTAGTTTCATTTCATTAGTTATATAACTTAATAATAATGATAGTACTGGATTACAAAATAATAAAACATTCCGGTATTATTTTATGAACATCGATTAGATGACTGAAGAAATAGAAAAAAGAATCAAATAATGCATAGTACCTATACGAATGCTTTATTTATATCACAAATTTTAAAAAGTTAAAAAAGTGACAACAATCAATTTATATAATATTGGTCATATCGTGAAGTTCGTACAAACAAAAAACTATACTACTATGCCATCACGGCATATCCCACAAGTGAGGTAGCCAGCAGACCAGCTGCATGTAAGAAACATGCAAGCTGTCCTCTCCGTGCTAATATAAAATCAAGACATTCAGGATGGGTGGCAAAACTCATCGCTGAATTTAAGGTGCAAAATGTCTCAATTTTTTTCGAACACCTGCCTTTTATAGAACACTCGAAAACTTACGGAGAAGAGTGGGAGACCAATTCTTTACCCCATGGGTCTATAAGGAATTCTTAAATCCATTGGAAATTGTAATGTAAATTTATTGTGAATTGTTAGGTAAATCAGAAGCATTACATTATTTATGTACAAGTACAATCCTGAATTATCGTTTTCTATTTGTACGGCACGCGGTAGCAGTAAATATATTCGTATCAGAATGAATCCAGTTTGTTAGTACACGGAGCATGCACAATGCAGTATTTACGTCATAACAATATCGGAGCACCTGGAGACTGTTTACACAAGTTATAATAATATAATATGTGTATTTGAACTATTGTTGACACTAACTATTTCTTGCCACGGTCAATAATTGCAATATACAACACTAGACTAAACATCGCCACAACTAACATCGACACAAATCAAATAGTACATACATTCAAACGTGTAAACGATACACATACACAAATTAAAATACAGTCATGTTATGAAAGAAAAAAAGAGTGAGTATTTTTATCCATCCAATTGGGTTCAAGAAATTCATGAATAAAACAGAATTAAATATTTATGGGGAATACATTCGACACGATGTTTGGATGAGTTGTAAGTTGTAACTTTCAGTCACGACTATATATGTTGTAAATAATGTAATTATTATTTGTACATTTCCTCAAAACTTATTTCCATGAATTAGGACAATTGGAAGTTTATTGTTATTTTCCTTCTAAGAGATTATCAATGTTGTGTGATAGTGACAGAGAACCTAATCTAGGTTAATGTTGATTAGAAATTACTATTTTATGAGAAATAAAATAAATTCAGGTGTAATTTGATTCAAGTTTGTCGAATATAAATATAATATATTTTTGTCAAAAAACAAATAAATATTTATCCTACTTCAGTGTTAATCACAAAATAAAAGAATAAATATTCTATGTAGGTATTAGTGATGTAACGAATGTGTGATTTTGGATATTCGTGAATGCGAATATTTGTTGCCGACATTCGCGAATGCGAATAGCGAATATTGACTTGCTTAGATTTCGACAATATTGCTCAATCATTAAAATTTCTACCCCCCCCGTCGCCGAATTTTCAAAATGGTATAGGAATTTAAAATATTTCAAAACTCCTCGGTTTTCTTAAAGAACATTTTCTTGCAGTACCTTTTTCTGCAAAATACCGGGTAAGTATCCGATACTTTTACCGAATATCTGACTTTATTACCGAAACAATATTCGCAAAACATTCGCATATTTTTTGCGAATACGAATATGAATGCGAATATTCGTGAATGCGAATACGAATATTCGTTAGATCACTAGTAGGTATATCAATAAGCATTGAATAATAATCAACTACCTACATATATGCAAGTTTTCGTGAGTCATTCAGCTTAAAAACAAATTAAATAAATATCAGATTTGAAGATACAAAAAGTTTGCATATTTTATGGAACAAAGAAACCAACGGATACGACTTTAAAACACCCTTGAAGTTCAAATAATCAGTACTCAAGTCGCCCGTAGACAAATGCAATAAGTAAATTAGTCATGTTCAATAATGATTCAAGTGTTTCTAGTACTTTGTTATAGGTACATTCATATTAGACGGCGTAATTTAAATCATGTCAAATTGTAATAATCGCAACACTCGTTATTATTATCATATTGCAAATAATTGTGCAATTGCAAGACTTGAAATTACAATGACTTTTGAATTTTTCCATTAAAACACTTATTTACGGTTACAGGAGAACTTCCACATATGAAACAAAATAGCTTCTAAAATAATTATATCAAGAAATTAGATTGAGACATTTTATATCTCAAATTTTCATCACTAACTTGGAGGTAGTCTGGAGGTCTCAGCATCACGCATAAGAGGTGTGCGGTTTGATCCAAGATACCGGCAAACTCCACTTTCACGACAGAAAGTTAAGCTTACTGTGAGAGGTTTATAAGGTTTTATTTGGGCTTATAACAAAAATTCAGAGTCAAATTTTTATAAAAATAATAATTTAGTGATGTTACTTGCTACCCATCCTGAATGTCTTATTTTTATGTTGCACGGATGTTACTTGCATGCGGCTGGTCTGCTGGCTACCGCGCTTGTGAGATATGCTGTGACGAGACAATAGTAGTAATAGATAATTGTCTTATACATATCTGATAGTAAACAACAATTACCTATTTTGAATGTTTTTAAACGAGTATTCTACAACACACTTGTGTCGCTTGATTTATATAGATCGTGATCGATTTCAGCAAACCGTTGCCATTGACGAGTGAAATAATAATGAGTATTATTACTTTATCGACATCGGTTTGCTGAAATCGATCACAATCTATATAAATCAAGCAACAGAAGTGCGTTGTAGAATACTCGTATAAAAACATTTTAAATGCCTCGAAACTCAAACATTCAAAAATATTATAACGAAAACTATCATTGATAATATGTTTGCATGGAAAGAATAAAAAATATAATAAGTAGATTTACCCTAGAAAGAGTGTAGAATTTTAATAATTCACAGCCTAAATAAGAAATTTCTCGCATAAATACTTATACATCATTAAACGATCTAGAAGGTAAAAATCATTATCAAACAATGTTTACGAGTTACTGTACCTGTGTATTTTACTAGTATTATTTCAGATTAAAATATATAAGGAACGAGCATAAGTAAAAATAGATAGATATGTTTAAGTATAAAAGTGGTGTGCTAATACATTTAACAAGTTTAAGTTTCAAACAGTTTTAGAATTATTATAAGAGATGATTGAAAACAAGAATTTGTTAAGTAAATAGTACAAAGGTGACCGTCGCGACATTGATATCGTTGTGTTCAGTAGAATAATTCAGGATTCCATTATAAACCTTTTATGTATGATTATCTTAACAATCGATTTACCTATAATACAATTTTACGTAGAAATTTGTTGCCTAAATGTTGAACTAATATAAATACCATACTCAGAACAACATATTAAAATAATTATTATTATACTCAACTATCCTAGGCTTTGTATTGTAATAGATATAATTTTATGAAATTGGTCCGTAAATGGAGTTGAGCTAATGTGATATATGAATATAGAACTATTATAGTGAACAAGTTTAGTGTAATATTTTATACACGTCTAATGTCTTCCTCATACCCTATTTCTAAATGGAATTATCTAATACTCTGTTTGTCCAAATCGAAAATAGTGGATATGTGTACTTGCTTAAGATCATAATTCATATTATTATTATTATTGTATTACATATATACCTACCTTCTCTATAAACTAACACATAGCAACACGATGTATTAATTTCTGCTGAGTTCATCAATAAAGTAACAATGAAAACGAAGGCGAACCATTAATATCACAAAGTGGAAGAGAAGAATTAACGCAGAGTAGAGAACAATGAGATGGATACTGTGCTGACTTGCAAAAATCTGTTACATGCATTCAGATGATGATCGCAAGAATAGTACGAATGATATTGCATACCTATTTGGAATATTAAAACTAAAGTCATATTACTAAGGTAAGTGGGAATAAGGATTTATTCTTCCGGTCCAGCGCCTACTTGGTGTCAACTGTCACCCAGTAGGCACTGGACCGAAAAACTACTTTTTCAATAAAAAGCAAAATGTTGATTCAATATAAATATACAGCTGGTTTATTTTTTAGGAGTCGTTACTTTAAAAAATACGGTGAGGCAGATCTTTAAAACCACCAACACGACTCTACTTATATACCTTTTTATTTTTCCACAGCATATAGTCTACTAAGTTTTTTGCACTTGCCCTGAGAGTAAAAAAAACATTTAATTTATATTTGTTTTTTTTTTATTAGAAAAACTAAGTATTAGGTAAAGGACACCAAATAATATCATTTTGTTAGGCTATATAAACCACGTAAAACTAAATCATAATTTCAGAAAGATAAGGAGATCAGTAGAGCTGGTACAGTGTTTGACTGTACGACACAAGCATACTCTACTTACTGTGAGGATGTCAGGAGTGTATTTGATTTCATTTCAAATCCGTATATACCTACATACGTTTAAAAATATAAACGCCCAATTCATAGCACGTCGAAGTTTTTTTTGTTAAAAATTAATATAATTTCCTACAAACAATTACGAGTATTATTGTAATGAACCGAGTTATATAAATTTTAACAAAAATTTTATTCAAAAAGTTTTGTTTAATTGTGTGTTGATGTTATTCTCATTTATAAAAAAGGGAAGGAAAACAGATTTTCTTAAAGGAATATATTTCGATACAAATATTTCAGAAAGGAAGGATAATTTCGTTTGAAATTTCATTTAACTCGCAGAAAACAGGAATACAGAATTACCTAATTATTTGAAATTAGACCATTAATATCTATAAAAAGTGATGCTTTTCCTTCTATATATTGACTACCTTTGTTCACAAAACATTATACTAAGAAAAACATGGAATATTACCGGCAATTATTTTTCATCAAAAGCAAACAAAAAAATTGTTTTCATTTTTAATCTAATGTCGAAAAATAATATCAGTTATTTTAGAAGGATTAACTATGTAACAGTTACGAGACATTTTGAATGTTTTTTAAGTATTCTACAATGCACATCCGTTACTTAATTATTTAAATCGCGATCGATTTCGGTAAACCTATAACATTGACGAGCGATATAATACTGAAGTCAGTAATCGATCGCGATTTAAATAATTAAGTAACGGATGTGCATTGTAGAATACTAAAAAAAACATTCGAAAAATAATATTTGAATAAACAATATAAACCATATAAGATAAAATCTGCTCAAAAAAATTATTTCTATTTAAAAAAAATGCTTTGGAAATGTGAAACGTACCTAAGGGTGATGAAAAAAGACTGGAATCGATTCTTGAAAATTTTGTTGTCGAATAAATGCGGATAGGCATAATTAAGATAGGAGAAATTGACGTGTTTTCATGAGGAATATTATAATCTTGAAGAAATAAGAAAAGTGAAGGGTGAAGAGATGAAAAAAAAGTAAAGAAAAAGAAATTAAAGCGCCACGTCGCTGAAAATCGTACTTCTAGATATGAGATTATTATAATTAATAAGTCAAATTATATTTTATTTCCTTCGTCTACTTCTCCCTCGACAGGTTAATTTACGTATTGTTTCTCTCGCACTGTGCTTTCCTCCCATTCTTCTCATCTCCGTATCTTCTTCTGCCTACTTTGTATTTTTGTTTCAACATACGACTCAAGTTGAGGAGGTTTCACATTTTTTTATAAAAGCAACTAGATTTTTGAATTTGTTACGAAACAAATTTCTCTGTAACTATTTGATATTTTACTCTCCGTTTTTATTTACACTTTTATGATTCAATGAATATTTTAGTTATTTTCTGATTTTAATATTACCGAATTGTTTTTCAATTCTTCTTAGAAGTAAAAGAAATTTGAATAAGTTTCTGTCGAATTATACAATGAAAAAAAAACTTTATTTTTATAATAATAATTTCATATTTTATTTATTATAAAAATGAATTACGACGTTAAAGGTTATTTTGAAATAGAGTTTAGCACTTTCAGATAGAATAGTTCATATACTTTTTAATTTTCTATTGTAAAAAGTTAATTTCTCAATTCCAAATAGTTTCCATATTCTAATGAATTTTTTTTCACATATGAACCAGCCTTTTCTGTCTACATACTTTTTATCCAACAAAATTTGAAAACAAAGAACTTTATTCTGAATAGCGTTTATCATTACGAAATCATTAAAAATATATCTATCAAAGGTAAACCATTGTGATTTCATGATTTTTCTTCGGAGTTCCTCAAATTTAAAGTCGTCTTTAAAATATTTTATACTTTATCATTTATACCACGGAATAATGTTACAATGGGCAGAAAGTAAGCCGCTTTAAATAATAAAAAAAACAGAGCTGTTGAATTTTTTTGATATTTATTTCGTAAAACTCCATTATCCGGGTTAGTTGGAAGACATCGCATTTTAGCGATAAACTCGCCCTCTGTACATTGAATTTATAATTATTATTTTTATGCCACTATTTCACTATGTAATATTGTAACCAATGTACAGTAAAGAATAAAATAAATAAATAAATAAATTATATACAAATAAATAATAATATGTTATTAATGGTTTTATATGTAAAACCATTAATAATAATTATATTATTATTTATTTGTAACAGAGCTGTTGTAAATTTCGAAATGGCAAAAAAAAAACAATGTCAATACTGTGGTTTTACAGCTATGGCAGAAGAATAAGGCATGACATTATTAAAGTGCAATCTACATTTAATTAAATTGATTAAAATGCTAGATGCATCGTTGAACTGGCTGTAAAAACCATAATGAAAAAGCAATAAGTAGTACACATAATATAAGACTGTGTAACTCCATATTGTTTTCATTAGATATAATATTATATAGTCCGTATTTACACGGTGTGACACCTCCTCGGTATTTCTTGGTCTTGCAACATTGTATGGTGGTATGCTTTTGAGAAGAGCATTAAACTAAACATAGCATACAACATGCAACCGACATATCAATAGGTACCTATATATTATATACTATATTTATATAGTATTCCAGTGAAGTGATTACAATGTATTATGGCTCTGGTATCATCGCTGGCTAGTCGACTTGACTGTATAATGGCATGTCCATATTCCAATCTACTCGCTGCACGCCTGCAACAATGTAGCCTCCTCGTACATACAACTTACGTTGCAGGCAATATGCGTATTAAACATTAACATTATTAATAAATAATTTAGTGATGAATATTGTTTTTTTCTCTATAAAAGTATGAAAAATAAATTTTCCTATTATTGGGTATGGTCTAAATTAAAAATAATATAAAAAGAAAACTAAATAAAAAATAAAAAAAAAACTAAACAACGTAAGGTACGAGTAAGCTTTCAGTTAGTCAGACAGTGTATAGTTTCCGAAAATAAAATTCATAATTTAATTTGACTTGTGTATTTTGTAAATCCTTTTATAAATTTGTTCTTTTGTTTTTACTTTTATTTTTATAATAGATTGAGTTTTATGTATTCCGTAAAATACTCATATTTTTTATTGTAATACTTTTTTATTGGCTTTTATTAAATAAATAAATAATCGAGTCGAGAAAACCTGAAAATATTTAAAATGTAAGTATTACGAGAATGAAACCACACTAAAAATTTTGGAGAAATGTTAAATATTATGTAAATAGAGTTCGTCGGTAGCCTGGAGGTAGAGTCTCGGCCTCGTGAACAAGGGGTCCGTGGTTCGATACCAGGTACTGGCAAACTCCCCTTTCACGACACAAGCTTTAAGTAGCTTACTGTGAAAGGTGTATAGGGTTGTATTTGAGTTTAAAACAAGCAAAACCCAGATATATTTTTTTTTTAAATATATTAAGCTTTTTAAAACAAATTATTTATTATGTTTTGTCTTTTGTTATCATCAGTAGCCACTAATATTCAGGATTATAGCTGAAATGTATGTAACACTACAAAACCATGACACGATAATATCATGTACCTACAATAATAATATATTATATTGTTGGACGCTCAATTTAAAATACAACAGATTTATGATGATATAACCTTTAATAAGCATAGTCATTAACTTTGATCTATAACAATCGTCATTACTGTCAGAATGGTTTTATGCATTTGATTTTATTTCAATGAAGCTTAGGTATTTGTGCAAGTGACATAGTGGTAGGTAGTCAGTAGACACTTTGAGAGCAATCCAATGATTCCTAGTAACATAACAACACTGTATATATCTACATGCATAAGTATAAATGTGAACAAGATGCAATAATAATAATAATATGAACTGGTCAAGTCTGGTATCATGTACAACACATCACTAAATAATAATAATAATAATGAGCATCATATTATAACATAAGAGTATTATACATAGAATAAAAAATATAGATACATAGCCGACGATCTAGACTCTTTATACTGGAAAAATCTGAAAAGAGTTGATGCAAAATATATTGTGTAGTAAATTAATTAGTACGACTGCTCTGAGGTTCTAGAAGCAGCAGTAGCCTGAAATTTCTGAATTAAATACATTTGTGGACTAGAAAAAGTAAAGAAGACGGGCGTATTTACACTCAGAGCTTCGAGAATCCAGCGATACTCCATCGACTAACTTCTCTTTCTTTTACAAACTCGAAATGCTAGCCATATTATAGTTCTTATTATTATTTTTCGTAAAAATATCACCCTGCACTGAGACCATAACAGCTTTTGGCCAAGGCGATCACAGCAGGAAAAATGAAAAAAAAAATAAAGAAATGCCAAGTAAAAAAAAAAAACAAAAGATATCATCAAAATGAAACAGAATCAAAGGAGAAACTCTACCTGGCGATAAAGTCAATTTGTTTATACCTAAATAAATAAATCCTCTTAAGTCTGTAAATCCACTTATTTCTGCAGATTTTTACGATGGGTAGATAGGTTTACATGTTGCACCGTAGTACATTTGTAATACAACATACGAACAATCATATAGGTTCGTCGGAGTACTTCAAGCAGGTAACAGGTGCGTACTGTCAGGTACACTAAAGAGATATTTGATATTATGTAAATTTCACCAGCAAAAAAAAAATTAAACGTCAACCATAATATATTAAATTAACTACAAACATTAAAAACATACTTAAGGATAATACTCGTTACAATTAAATCATGAATTACCTATATCTCCTATTCATTCATTTGTTTGAATTTGAAAAACTTTTAAGAGCAACCCCATTTCATTTGTTACTTTTATATGAATATTGATATTGCTTGCAAGGAGATTAAAATTTTAATATTTTCTAGGAATATTGGTGACAATTCAGCGATGATTCCATGATAATCCATCAACAAATTAATGTATTCAACCGACTTTATATTGTGTAAGTAAGATGATTTTAACTTAAATTATGAGGAATCATAGTACAGAATTATCATTTCTTCTTGAATCATACTCAAGGTGTACGTGATCAACAATTCTGATTTCATTTAGTTATTCTTACTGAGAATGCATAATCCAAAATCTTTCGTGTGCAACAAATGCAAATCAAATAAAATAAACGTAAGTATAACTTTAATTTTTAGATCAGGTGATTATAAATGAAAGCGAGTTTAAATTCATGTCAAAATCATCACAATGATTAATATATTATGATTGATTACAATGATCATGTTGTATTATAATATAACGAATACAACGTTTTATTACAAATTAAGACTCTATTAAATGAACACAGAACATAACTATAGTGGCTTGCGGCCGAAACCGTTAAAATATAATATGTATTTATTCGTATTATTCTGTACTGTAGGTACATAGGTTATAACATCAATCATTAAAAATTATCACAAAATTTATTATCAATTATACAATTCAATGCACGAAGGGCGCTACTGGGTGTAATAAAATGTGTAGAAGTTGTGAGCATTTTTTTATGTTTTTTTTTATCAGTTAGGAAGCTGAATCTTTGGTCTTTTCACATCTTTAAACAAAACATTTGCATTTACCTTTGAACTCTCTGGATGAGTATACAGCAAGTCTATTCAAGAAATTACAAGTAAATACTTTTTTCTTTATATATTATCTATTTGATTGCTAATTGTCAATAACAAATGACGCAAGATTAGATTACGCAACCAATGAAAATACTTAATGGAATTTAAAGAAAAATAATTGAAGGAATGTGTGCTATACATCTAATTAAAAAAATCGCTAGATATTTGACACAAACATATCATGATTCAGTCGAAATTGAGTAGATGTCTTGCTTTTAAATGGTGTTTTTTTTTACAGAAAATATTAGTTATTCAATTATGAACATTATACTATTGTAGTTATGAAAATGCATGGAAAAAGTAAGATTTAGAATCGATATTATATTAATTCAACCCTTTATGCATTAAATAATATTTAATACTTGAATCTTAATATGATGGAACTTTATATTTACATAATATGAAGATATCAGGGGCATGCATTACATACATGCAAACAAGCATCGCATACCCTGCAAAATATCGTTGTATCTAACTTACATTGGGATCTGCTTCTCTATTATGTATTTCAGTTAATAATAATAACTAGACAACTTATTTATGATGCGCCGTTTTCTGGAAAAACCACCGCAAGGGCCCATTGAAGAATCATAACACCTCCTGAAGAATAGGGTTTTTAACTTCGTCTTGAACACCTCCACACTCTCCAGAGTTCGCAAATCATAGGGAATTTTGTTCCACAGCAACGGACCAGCCACACAGATGGCACGGTCAACATAGTTGGCCAGACCCAATAATAATGCATTTCTATCATAAATCATTGCTTGTCTGTCATTTTGATGAAATAGTACAGTACAGATTGGTTGGTTTTCGGTCTCGTATTACGTATTAAAAGAATTTAAATTTTATATTTGAAAAAAAATATTTATGATAGAATTTTTTACTTACTGAGATACCCACGTAATAAGCCTGAAAGTTCTAATTAATTAATTAGGCTCAAAATTAGATACAACGATGACGTCATCACGAAATATTTCTTTTCCCTATACTAATAGAAATTTGATGAAGAGGTGGTAGAAATTTGAAAAAAAAACTGGATATTTACCTTAAACTCCTGTACAAAACTATGAAAGCTGAAAGCAAATACAGAGAGAGAGAACACGAGCAATATAATAAAGTCTAGTATTGTCACTGTACTTGAATCAATTTAAACTTTCCATGAAATAGTTTTTATACAAGCCTACATAGTAATACAATTATGTATGCACTGCATTACCTTACTTGGTGGTGGTTGATTTATTTATAACCCCGCGTTCCCATACTGCATAGTATGACATGGGTAAAGACAATAATCTGAATTGTATATCTAACATAATATGTACGTAAGTACATAGGAACAGTGAAGTAGTGGATCTACTTGGAGCCAACATTGTATGCAGTAGAAATTAACTAGCTACAATAGCTGATGAGAAAACATATCTATATAAAGAAATGCCAACTGGAAGTTTAATCGCAATATATTATCACCATAATTTTTCATCAGGACCAGCAAACTTTAATGCCAAATAAGGAATACGAGTATTGCTTCCGTAAGGCTCAATTTTATTGGTTTCAAGTTAATATACTCAGTAGATATTGCGCTTCTGCGGTAAGCTCACAAAATAAGAATAAACAAATTAGAGATATTGCGCACTTAAGTCTTACGAAAATTAACATTTGCGTTTTTTTTGTTTTTAGGTCATCAGGACCACGTAACAATAGCTCCCATTTAGATAATTCATAAACAATTGTTTTGAATTTTCCGTTTAATAATGAGTTAGAACATTATGGAACAAATTATTTTCAGACTTGTCATGGCTAGAAAGTCTATATTTTTTTTAATAACGGCTTTAAGTACGAGGATATTTTTATCGCTAGACATAAAGCCTATTACAATCGCAGGGTAACTATTTAATAAAAGTTTAATCACTATAAACATATAGGTAATCGAAATACGTTCATTGTGATACGCTCATTGCAAATGAAAAACATTACGACGGATAGAAAAAAATGAATAAAAAAAAAAAAAAATTGACAGGAAAAATAAATACAGTGAGTGATCATTGAATATAAAATTCATCATATATTTTATATCCATCTGTATTCTATACCATCAATTGAGGTAATCTCTCACAAGTGAGGTAACCAGCGGAGTAACTGAATTCATTCAAAATACATATCAAAAAACGTTCGGAATGAATATCACACTTTACAACTAAATTGAAGATGTGAAATGTATTTGTTATTTATTGGAAAAGATTTAAAAGAAACTAACTTTTTACAGACAAACTCTAATCTACATACTCCGAGGACATAACGAAGTATTAATTACTTTTACTCTAACAATACACTTTTATAATAAAATCGTTTAATTCTTCTAATAGTAATCAAAAGATATAGGTACAACTGAATAGTAAATATAAAAGGCGACTTAAGATGGAAAAAGGATAACGTTTGAAGGCAGAATCGAACAGCTCCAATTTAGAAATTGAATAGGTACATATTCTTACAGATCTATGTATATGCTCAAAGGGAAATTCAAATTGGTTGAAATTAAATTGATAGGTAGGTACATATCCATCGTCGTTATCATAAAAAAAAATTACATTATTTTTATGAAATAATTTTGATAAAAATTAAGAAAGAGAATTCAGTATTATAAATAATGATAATAAACCGCTTTTCTATTTTTATTTCTAATAACAATAACAACAATTTTCAACAATGATATCAGTAACGAATGTTGCTAAAAAAAAGCAAACGCCTAAAGAAAATATATAGGTACACGAGTAATATATATTTACCAAGTTTACGGCGAATTGTTTCTGTCGACTAGACGTCGTAACCTAAATACGTGTAAGTACATGTTTTTTTGAAGCAGACATTTTGTCATAAAATGGAGGTTAAGATTCTCAATAACAGTGTCTGGTACAATCGCTAGCCGTTCCCTGCTTTAAAATGTATCTATCGTCTAAGTACTTGTCTACTAATGCATACTACTTATGTATTTATTTATTATCTTATCAAATTTGTAATTGCTATGAAGTCATTACATACTTATTAAGTACCTACTTCACAAATCACTCGTTACGGGTGGATTGCCGGTAATAAAAAAAAAAAAAAGTACCTACTTGTCTTAGAAATTTTATATTACAAGATAACAATTATTTTTTTACAACGTTACAAATCAGTCTCAAACAATTTGCCAAATGCTTTAATAATAGAGGTTTCCATAATTCGTATTGCTTTTTATTTTTTATAAAAAGGTTAACTATAAGAAATTGTTTTTTCAATAAACCCATCTTTTGGTATATTCGTTTGATTTACTTTTCTTTACACTCAAAAACTTAGAGAAAAGAGAGGAAAACCAATTATTTGCTGGGTGCTCCACGGAACAAATTGAATTTATATTAAGTAAAATATATCTTGAGGGTCCCTCAATTGCGGGAGATACTGTATGGGTATACATTATTATTATTTTAAATGTAATGTACACCCACACAGTATCTTTAAATTATTTATTAATTCTCAGTATTTCGAAATGAATTTCTTCATAATATTTTTCTAGCATACAGATTTTTCAATATTATTTTTGGTGATTCACGATATTTGAAGATTATGGATTATAAGTGTTGTTGGTATTTTTACTACAAATATTTTTAAAAAGTTTTTTTGTCATAACGTGTAAAGTTTTAATTGAAATAGCTGGATCATTAACTAGAACTTTTATCGTATTTTTCATCTGATGCTCCATTTTATTGACGGAATCATCAATGGGTATTATCTATTTTATTTTTAATATTACATATTTTTAATATTACCTTTTACATGTCAAAATACATTATACATAATATTTACAAGTACAACAGTGACATTTTAACAAAATATTATATCATTAAATTTACAGAAACTAAATGACCAAATAGCAAACAGAGAACCAAATTGAATTTTATTGAATAGAATGAATTAAAGTGTTTTATTTGTAAAATGAAAACTTTATTTTTAAGTAGACAGATAGATATAGCTACCGCCTTTGCGATAAACTCGTCCTCTACATCGATTGTATTTTATTATATTGTAGGTATATAGATTATATTTAATTAACATGTGTGTATATACATTTTTACATCTCAAATTCAGCGATGAGATTTGCCACCCATCCTTAATGTCTTAATTTTTTATCGGCACAGAGAAGACAGCCTGCATATTTATTACTTGCAGCTGGTCTGCTGGCTACCCCACTTGTGGGATATGCCGTGATAGTGTAGTAGTAGTAGTTTCATTGGATATAAAAGACACAATTGTTCAAATATAAGTACAAGTTTCAGTCGGTTTGTCTATGTTACTGTAAACAAACGTTATATTTATTAAAGAGGCTTGTTTAGCGATAGTAACCGTCTGAGAATGTCGATGATACTTGTTCATACATTATTGTTAGGAAAATTAATAAGTGTTGTTATAAATTATACGGTACTTACTTTCAATACATATGTCATTCAGTATACAAAATAATGTAGGTAAGTACTCTAGACAACGACATTGATAAGGTTTTCCGTAGTGAGTGATTAAATATTTGTTTTTGTAATCATTGATCAAACAGCATAATCATTTTACTGTTTGTCTGGTGTCTGGGGTCTGGGACATGATTGCAATAAAACATTGCCAGACGTATGTGTTATTCTGATGATGTACCAACTGTAAGACCATTAAGCAATTCATTATTAAACCAACATATTATTCCGTTAGGTATATTGAACGTATCTATAATCATTACTAATGTGATTATGAACTTTTAGGTTCAAGCTCTCAGATTTCCTTGTTTTTTTTTTTTGATTTCCAAAACTCATGTCAAGAAAGCACAACGCATTTAAAAAAAATACTGAGCGATCGTTGTTGTTTATTTTTGTAGTATTTAATTTTTGATATCGGAATTATTTTCAAAGTAAACACTCTAATAGGTGAATTTAACAAATATAATTTTTATTATTATGCAGGTAATATTTAAAAATATTAGAAATTTTAACTCGTAACATTAACGTGAAATAGTGTATTAGTTATTAATAAAAAGGTCGTTCGGTTATTTGAGATTCTAAGGACAAAACAACAGTTTTTTTTTAGGTCAACTATTGCAAATTCTTGAAGAATAATGATTTGGCAAAAAATATAGTATCTTGCATATCACATTTGCTGTTATAGTATTGGTAAATAGATTCATAAAATTTAATTTTGTTATATTTTTCAAATGACTGTACGTTTGTTTGATCCGAAATAAATAATAATAATAATAATAAAAAAACTTTATTCCACAAAAAAAAACAACATATGAAAATATTCAATTTAACTATACAAAAAAAATTGTGCAATGGGCGAGTTTATCGCAGAAGCGCGATATCTTCCAACTAACCCAAAAATAAATTGTTCCTGGTTGTTTTTTACATAAATCACTGCTCAGTGCCCAGACAGTGTCACTGGGAGGAATTCGTCGAGCGAACTCATCTGGGGGGAGCTGCAAGAGAGGTCGTGGTTTTGTGGGAGAGAATGGGAACATAGATAATTTTTTTTTATCGTTTGCTGACCGACATGAAAAGACGAAGAGTGCCAAAGGAGAACTAGATTAATATCTATCTACGTGAATATGTTAGTATATAAGTTCTCTAACCCGTGGAGTCCTCGGTAATAGGTCCCCCATTCTTCTGTAAGTTTTCGAGTGTAATGTAAAAAGCAGGTATTCGTAAAATAGCATCCATCAGATAATAGTTTGCATATTTATGTCATGCAGTTGGTCCGCTACTATCGGATACGTCGTAATATTGAGAAACAAACATCAGTTGATAGATCTGATTAAAAAATAAATTAAGTTGTAAACGTATCAAAGATCTATACGCAAGGAAAACGGGATCACAAATGATGGTAAATCAAAACGCTTTCAAAAGTTGAACAATAAAATTTAATGCATTTCTTATAGGTACGCCAACACAATCCACAATATGTATATGAAAAAATAAAAAATTACATTGAATGATAATTAGGTTGGTATATTTTTGCTTCAAATAACTATATTTAGTATTTTTTTTAATTAATATCGTCAGCCGATGGTTTTTGGCGGAAGATCATGTTAAATTAATAAAAATAAAAGACATGGTATTATCTTTCCACAATGACTTTAAAAATCGCGATCTGGCTAGCTAACGTAAATTGAAGACATTACATTAAAATATATGTTGTTAACAAGATAAAATAAATAAAATTACGAAGAATAATAATTCATGTCAGTGGTAATGACTAATGAACAATGGATACATTAATATTTGATACTGTTGTGTGCGGATTTAAGGAAAAATTGGATTTCGGAAAAACCACAAAAAAAGTCCATATCAAAGATGAGTAATATTTTTGTCGCTGTGAAAGTGCTAAAATAAATGTTTGATTTTTTAAATTTAAATAAAAATATAAAGTAAAGTAAACGTGCCCATCATGTTCGTCCCGGAGTTTCCTTTCTTTCGGCTACAATTTATCGTTGAAGTTACTCTGCGTTCATTCTTTCCACATGCTAACATGGGTACCTACACAAGAAGCTACACAACTTGGTCGAATAATTACACTACTTCCATTTTACGTTGTTCTTGAGGAGGTTTCCACCCTATCGATTGGATCATTTCATTGTGAAAAATAATTACTCGACTACATCATATTTATTGAATGATGCAATATATTTGCATACAAAAATATATTCGTGAATGTAATTTGTGAGTTGAATAGATAACTAAATAGGTATACTTATCTCATATTAATATTTCGCGACATTCGTGATGGTATCAATAAAAGAATATATGCGTGACAAACATTATTACACTCTACATTTAACTATGTATATCAAACCAGCTTTAAACTTGGTTTCTTCAGACAGCACCATCCATCTTTAGCTGTATAAAATATGGAAAATTTGTCATGATATTAGTTTATGAAATGACATATTTCAGAAATGCTTTCTTCGAATTATTTTTACAATTTCTAAATAATAAAAAAGTAGCCTTCGTACAATTTTATTTTACAAAAAGATACTAGATAGTGTAGGTAATTAGGTTTTCATTTTCATTCGAAGTAGAAAATACTTTTCTGACGATTACATGAAACACCTGAAGTCGACGATATTAAGAAGGAAGATAATATATTGCCATGAAATATAAATGGGAATTGATTATCGTAATAGTTTTGTTTTTTTCTAAAAAGATGAATCTGGGTTTGATATAAGCCAAAATATACACAAGCACGCTCATACTGGAGGATTTTGTCAGATTTGGTGGAGGAATCTAAACCATTATCTCTTGGTTGAAATATCGAGAGTTCATCACCAGACTACCGAATGACTGATGAATGTGTCAAAAAAGACATACAAACATAATGACGAAGAAAAACAAAATATTTATGTGAACATTTTTATATTCGTAAGATGTTTATGGGACATACCTATTATATATTTACAGAGTGGTCTGTAAATGCTAGACTTTTTTTAATTTCCTGTATCGTGTTTTATTTCATAATATAATTGTAATTCATAGCACCGCAAACGGTTTTTTGACCTATGTATATTTTTTGACAGAGTTCGATGAACAAATTTAAACAAGTAGCCGTGTGTGATTTTGGAAACCACGTACAAATTATAATGCTTAGATATTATCAATTAATATTTTTATGATAGCTTATCTATTATTAACTTTCTTATTAAACGTGTTGTCTTATATGGAAGGATTTCCGGAATCCTTAAAGAAATATTTGATTATTACTGTGACATCGTACAGTAAATATTTCATTCATTAAATGGTTCTTATAAGATAACTATAGCATCATAATATCCTTACTTTGCATAACCTTATATTATAATTTATAAATTACATAACTAATAATTCATGAAACCATTGTCAAAGACAATTAGATAAAACAAACATATTGAGATATCTACTCCTTAAGTCACGTCTCTTATAGCTGAAGTGAGATGAGATAGTGGAAATAGGTCGTTTTGGTGTGGATTCCATGGTCGACTCCATGTTACACTCTCAGGAGACGTGGACTAAGGTGGCACACTACATGGAGGACATGATGTTGCAAAAAGAAGAAGGATGAACGGCTGATAAAACAGGTGCAATAAAAAGGACCTTTTTTTGACCCTGGGTAGACCGCAAGGTAGGAACTGGGTCGTAAAGAAGAGGAAGGTTTTAGCCGGTTTAAGTCCGGCACTACCTGGTCTGAAAGGCCGGGTGTCCATGATGGATTTCCCCCACAAAAAAAGTGAGAGAGATGAACAAATCTATCCTTTCTAACTCTTTTTGCTTTAACCACACTTACAATGCAGCACGCTATGAAGTTGTACGGCGATAAGGTTTGCTACCCACCCTAAGAGTCTTTATTCATTGTTGAGTGGATAGCTTGCATTTTTATTACATGCAGACAATCTGCTGGTTACCTCACTAGTGAGCTATGCAGTAATGGTATAGTCGAAGCAGTAGGTAATATTTATGCGTTTCATTTTCAATTTAAATAGCCCTTTAACGTTCCATCCGGGAGCACAAGGTATAAACCAGACACCTTTCATTCAGCTTAGTCATCTATTACCATGTTATTACTACCTTACTAAATCGTAAGAATGCGATGTATTGGGAAGAATGGAAGTCCAGGCACTTGGAAGCCTTGTTTTATTTGCCTATTAATATGTCTAATTATGGGAAATGGCTGTATTCCTTGAAATCTAAAATTGGCAAATGACAAAACGATGTCTGTCACCGCTTATTGGGGTGGTAAATTTATTTATAAATTTTACATTGAATACGAGCAATAATTCAACGTGAAAATACATTCATATTAAAAAGATCAATATACAAAGGCATGATTTCTTCCCGTTTACATAAAGTATGTACGTAAGCCAAGGAATGAAAATAATTTGACCTCAATTAATGATAAATGAAAAAAAACATCATTGGATTATTATCCTGTACAGTTTATACATTACAGTAATTTTATGATTAATAAAGTTTAAAAGACTACTAAAACTCTACTGATACTGAAATACATAATATAAGCCTCATTAGACGACATTTAAACTCATGTCACTTGCATAGTAGTGATGCAACGAATGAGCGATTTTGTATATTCGCGAACGCGAATATTTGTTGCCGACATTCGCGAATTGTGAATGCGAATAGCGAATATTGACTTGCTTAAATTTCTACAATTGCACTAACATTAAAATTTCTAACCCCCCGTCGCCGATTTATAAAATGGTATAGGAATTTAAAATATTTCAAAAACTCCTCGGTTTCCTAAAAGAATATTTTCTTACAGTACCTTTTCTACAATGTACCGGGTGTATCCGGTACTTTTACTAAATGTCCGATACTTTATTACCAAAATAATACTCGCAAAACATTCGCATATTTATTTGCGAATACGAACGCGAATGCGAATACTTTGAAATCTGCGAATATTCGCGCAAATGCGAATGCGAATATTCGTTACATCACCATTGCATAGTTATTTACCTATCATCAACTACTGCATTATTTCTATAAATATATTTTATTTATGGCACATCACAATGTAATGGATACTTATGTTTTATTACATATTTAAAAGGCAGATAGATATTTATAAGTTCTGTTTACTACTATTAGTGTTAGTTAATTTGATCACGTGCATAATAATAATGTGAACATGACAAGCAATCATAATTTCTTTCGATAGGTATTCAATAAATTGGGGGGAAATAGAAAACACGAATACTATTCCGGAGAATTTTCGCGAATGTTTAAGTCAAAAATACTCAGGATGAGAAGGGTAAACCAAATTGCAATAAAAATAGACTATCATTTCTTAGAGTTTGAGGATCTTTTTCGAGGGTTTCATAAATACAATGTATCTTACTTAATGTGTGAGATGTCGTGATGTTTTCGATAGATTTGAATTTGTTCTAAAAAGGTACATTAACGTATGTATAACTATTAAATAATCTAAAACGTTTTTTGTGATACTAAATCGTAAGATATTATTATATAATTTATTTATTCATTTGGCATATTAGCATATAATTATATCTTCCATGAATTTTATTTCCATCGACATAATACTACATACTTATTATACAATGATCTATATTATTATAAACTTTATCAAATTACTAAGTAGGTTTTTTTACCAATCTCGAACAAAAACAATTTTTAAAACTGGTATCAAAACTATGTGCGATAGATACTCAAAATCTTCGCGTTGTTTTTATGGTAAAAATATCGTCGGTGTTTTGTAAAATCCGGCTGCTTAAAAACGGCGCGGCGTATTTATTTTACAAAGTACCGGAAGCATTTTCAGGAAAACTGTATTGTAGGAATAGGTAATTATAGATAGTATGTTTCTAAATTAATTAATAATAGCTTTTAAGTTTAATTTATCGACTGAAGGTTCTTGGTGGATAAAATAATCAAGTAGGTAATAAATTATTAATGAAACCAGGTACATATATAGTTATTCCGCTTCTTTTTAAGTTTACTTTTGCCTGACAATGAGAGAGGATGTTTTTGAAAGCCAGCTCGCAAATGAATAAAGTCAACGGTGGAACTATAAATCTTGTTTTATTAATAACTTAAAACTAACTTAATGGACCTGTGGAGGGAGAAACAAATCTCTTCTATTCAGAATGTCTTTGGACCCAATCGAGTACCCTTTACTACGACATTTCTATCACTCTAATATCATTGTCATAGGAACAGTGTATTGTGAAAGAGGGACTTTCGGGCCGTCGAAACACTTATGAACCAAAGAACTGTGCTCTTTTTGGCCAACTATTATTGGAAATTCTGAAAACAAGATCCAACAAGGACTATCGTCTTTCTTGTTTTACTGACTACAAATTTTTGCTGGCGTACAGTATCACTTGTGGAATGTTTCAACATTCTAACATCCGAAATCTTTGCAAGATACTTATTTTTAAACCTTGATCAGGTACTCAAACTCCTAGTATAAATTAAGTATTATTATTAATTATCCGCAGGTCTATAAAGTTATTAATAAAACAAGATTTGTAGTTATTCCACCGTTGACTTCATTTATAGAAGGATTGAGATAATAACATATAGACATTGAACAGGCGGTGTTTCGTGTTGAGACTAAGTCCAGACGCCCTCCAAATTCTGTTTATGTCATTGAAAACTTAGAATACTCGTAGATGATAGCTATTATTGTAAAAATAGAAATATTAAGACACTATATTAATAATCACAAGCTTTATCTTTATCTTTTAGCTTGGCGACAATCCATGGATGGTGCCATCTGAAAGCACAAACACCGTGCATAGTCTGAACTACCCCACGTGGAAGACACTGAACAGACTAAGAGTTGGGGTGACAAGGTGCAAAGGTAACCAGCGGAAGTGGGGCTTTTTGGATGGAGAGGACGCCAGCTGCGACTGTGGGGAGGAGCAGAGTGACTCTCACCTACTGCAATGTCCGCTGATGCGGAATGCATGTAATGTGAGTGACCTGATGATGGCGAATGACAAGGCGATGTACGTCGCTGCATACTGGAGTGGCAAGGTCTGAAGTCCGGACCCGAAAAGTAAAGTAAGTAAGTACAAGCTTTATTATACAGCCTTATAAATATTTTCAACTATCGATGTCACTAATAACTCATGTGTTGAGTTTGCAGCGTCATGAGACATACGGAACTAGTTTTTACGATTTGCCTAGACTAGACCAAAGAGTAACTAACCAACACCTTCCTTATTTCCTACAAAAAGGAGTTTTCAGAAACTGATTATTGTGTGAATGAGGTGTCTGTTACATAGTATACTTAATTTATTTATACGTGTGCATTTTGCCTAATATAGAAATATTTTTGATAAAAAATAAAATGACAACGCCCCCGTTTATAAAAGAATGGATTTTATAAAATAACATACGATATTGATGTTGATGGTCTCTATTTTTCTTTAATCTTACTCCTTTTTCACGTTTCTTCACTTAGTATCAAATTTATATCATGAAAGAATACTCACAGATTTTCAGTTAGGTAGGTACATATTTACTGTTAAAACTTTTGAAATTTAAAATGTAAACAAAAGCAAATTTACATATTATTTTAAAAATTCCCAGGGTTTTCTTTTTAACAATAACACAATATAAGATAAACTTTTTTCATATAACAGAATCAAATAAAAGTTAATAGATTATTTCATAATATTTAAAGTTTGCAATCCATATAAAGACTTAAGCCATATTTTTTCATTTTATAAATTTACGTAAAATATCAATTTCTTTTAGTCTTCTAAGGGTTGAAATTCGTCAATGATAATTTCTCTGACGAAAAATCATAAGTCGAAATGATTTACCCTGATCTCTGAATGGACGGACCACAGACCCGTATCAATAGGTTTTTCATAATTGTTTTTTTGTCCACCATCCACATATGGAAGCGGACACGTTGTACATAAATTTCAACGTTTATTCTGCATATACAAACAAATGTGAATATTTGATATAGGTAATAACTCATTTCTAGCTTTTTTATATATCTACAAGTGAAGTAAGCGTAGCATATTTATAAAAAAAAATCCAGGTACCTACCCTTGTCATTTCGTTGAGAGTGACACAGGCTCCATGTAATAAATTACGAAGTCTCTTGTTATATAACTTTGTATACAAAAATGTAGAGGAACGTTGAATTGGCAATGTGTTTATGTTATTGACATCTCAACGTGAAATACCCGGTGGATTTTTTTTACACTAATCATAAATTTTGGGCGCGTTTTATTTCTTTTACAATTTCTTATTACGACATAAAAAGCTGGCAAATTATATTTTTTCGTCTGAAATTGATTTGATCACGATGCTGTTGATATTATTACTAATAATTTCACAAAAAATATTAAAATAAAATAAATCTTGGAAACATTTTCATATTATGATAACAATGTTCTTTCATTTTCAGAATATGAACTGCAAAAAAATAAGAAAGTTAATAGCTATTTTTCAATTTGTCAAGAAAAGAAATTATTTTTTTCTGAATTACTTTTTCCTTTTTTAATTGACAGATAAATTATTCATATTTATTATTTAAAAGTTATATTAATAATAAATTTATATTTTTTGTCGCTTTAACTAAATATTTACTCCAAAACATGCCTAATCCTTTGTATTCTGACTAAGCACAATTAAGATGATAAAATTTACAAACAAATGTTAATTAATTATTGGAATAACCCTGTGTGGTCAAATAGTAAGATGATTGTTTAACGCTATAAAATACATAATTAATTAGTTTCATCATTAACGAACCTTTGAAAATTTACGGTATCATTCAATATTTTTTCTTAAATAATTGTCTATGAAAGCAACATTTTAATATCAAATCTGGAGATTTTATGACTTATCGTACCATAGGTTATTTAATAAAAATACCTTCTGTCCAAATTCACCCCATTGTCTGAGATGTCTTGATGGTATAATACATACATAATCAAGTTTGCGTTGTATCAAAATACAATAATCTAAACAAATTACAATTAGATAAAACTCATTAGCGTGATAGTAGAACATATTTTGTTGAATACATGTTTATGTTGGATTATCCTCCTAAATTAATTCATATCCTTAAAAAAAGACTCTGTGACTTAACAAAAGAATTACTACGTAGGAGGTAACATATATTAGGTATACATACAAGACACAGTAATGTGAAGACATTATGGATTGTTGATATCATTTTCAGCTAATGGAAAGTTTCTGAATACGATATTCGTAAAGGGGTAAACTCGTGTGGGCAGCTCAGCATCAGCAATTTCTTAGTTTTAAGGTTAACAAATAAGCGAACAAAATAACAAACTCAATTCGTAGACAATTCGGGCGCCAAAATTACATTTAATTATTCATTCGAAGGCATGGTATATTGATGAGAGCTTGTGCAGATGGAAATTAGGTACGGAGCATTAACCTTCCTCGGACAGAGGCGGAGGACACTATATAATACAGTACAATACTTCATAATTCATTAACATCGTATATTTTATTTTCATGACATTTATTTGATAACGTATTCTAGATCTTGTGAATTTCGGAATACTGTATAGGAGAAATATTTATTAATTACCTGTTTGTTTCGAAAGTGTAATAGAAAACAAGAAAATATTTTACTGGAATAAGTTTCGGATTCGATTTCCGAGTAGATAAGTGCTTTATTTGAATAAATATCATTATCATGCTTGTGGTTACTATGTAAGTGTGACAAACAACTCTGTCTGTAAAAAATACTCTATGAGAATGAGAGGCACCTACTTCATTCATAATACCTACGTAAAATTTGCCTTAAATTTATCATACAAATTCGAATACTCGAACCAAATATCATTGTATTTTTTTTTGTTTATTCCTTATATTATAATTGTTTTATTTTTAACTCTTTTGTTTGTTATTTTAGATAACATTATTTCCAAGTTTCAAACTCATGTTTTACTTCAAATATACAACTCACAAAACAATTTTTATTATCCAATATTATCTAACTAAGTAAGTATCTAATTGTTATTGAAATATTTTTTTCTTTTCCCATTACTTTTATTTTATATCACCACATACCTCATAACGATATTAAGATCGAATAATAAATCTAATGTTAAATGTGTTTTGACGACATTTGCAAATAGTTATCTCATATAGGTAACCAGTTTTCAAAATGCATTTAATCACCTATTAAAAAATAGGGATCACGGGTTTTATAATCACTATCTGTATAATACTTCAACTACTATCTCATTACGGTATTTCAATAAACAAAAAAAATAAGACATCCAGGATGGGTGGTAAACCTTGTCGCTGAATTTCGTGTGTAAAATAATTTTTATTTTTCAAACACCTGCCTCTTACAGCACATTCGAAAACTTGCGGAAAAAAGTGGGAGACTAATTCTGTATAATAGCTACAATCATATACAGTTTTTATTTTCATACATATGTACCTATATATCTACTAAAATACCATTTCATAATTTCTCAAATCTTTGAAATTTTACGTTTCATAGCATGCTTCTGCAATTTGAAAACTAAAGGTGAAATCCTTAAATGCCCATGAATAATATAAACATATTCAAACAGTTTGTTGGTTAAAGTTATCGGTTGAACGTTTTTTGCAAGATGCAAAATATCATTGAAATCAGATCGGTGTATGGCCGTGACCTCTTGATAAGAATGTGTGTATTTAAATTTATAACGTAAATCAAGAAACAGGCGGAAAATATAAATTACAACTATCTACGAATCAAACTATCTTGTGTTTTTTTGTTGTTGTTTGTAATAAAATATTACCAATACGCTACATACACATGTTAGGCAAGTATATGATCTTCAATACGAGAATAATATTATGCATTTCTATCGGTGCTTTCACAATAATATGTTGAGTTAACAGCAAAAAACATAAGCTAACAAAAATTCTAACTGGATTGGCCACAACATCAGGCACCCAGGACTACTCATCGCCATCGCGGAGGGTAAGACCGAGGGGACAAATGGCAGAGGCCGACCAAGAGATGCGTTTATGGACCAACTGAAGAGGGACATGAACTGTGGCTCATACGTAGAGCTGAAAAGACTGGCTGAGAATAGGGAGGAATGGAGAAGAAAAACCAAACTCGTTGCAGACCAATCCAATGGATTGTAACTCATTATATATAACAAAAATGCAGATCATCATGATATTGAACCATCGAATTTCAGATTGCTACGTGCAAGTAAAAATATGTTTTCAACTTTTCTACTTCTAACATTACTGTAACAACCGTACTGAGGTTCGCCCGTTTTGATAATTATTATTTCACTTGATATTTTATTTGGTTGATAACTTTATTTTTGTGTGCACTGCTTTAATTGTATGTTGGGTTGGGTTAGAATTATGTATCAATGCAAATTGAAGTTTAAGTATGCATTTATAGAAGACAGAGGTTGTATTATCAGGTATATCTGAGAGTATATATTTATGTTAGTATATAATGATACGTCTAGCTTCCATTCTCCTAGCTCCTAGCCTGGTTGGGGCTAGTGACCCATCAACTAGCAACAGCACAACAACAATGATATATATATAATAGTAAATACTAGCAAGCAAGCTCACACGTTTCCTTATGTGATATATGTACATAGCCAGGCACACAAACGAGACATATCTATTATTATGATTCTGAAGTAATGCCTATCTATATTGACTACAACTACAGACTACAGGCTACAGGGTACCCCATACAATAATATATTATTAAGTAAGCATAATAGTTATATGAAACAATGTACATAATAGGTAATGATAATACAAAGATTCTGTGTTGGCAAAATACGCCCATATCATAATATAGACAATATTGAGTATTCATAGATGCGCTGTGCACTCTTAGATCAACGTCTGGACTTTGTCAGGTGCTGAAAACTAATGGCGTGGAGTCTGTAATAAGTCGGAAATATTTAAGTGAAACGTAGCCAAATGAAACGAAATATATTAATGAAAAGCAATCGAAAAAACAATTTATTTGTTAAAAAATATTTCAAGTAAAACAAAACTGCTTTATTAATTGGAAAACAAAAATCTCAACCTTTTCTTTTACCTACGCTAATAACAAACTGCCACAAAAGACGTAGGCATAGTAAACATAGAATGAAATATAAAATCATTAGAAATACAAAAACAGATGTTAGACTGTAGCGTATCGGTTTGTAATCAAACAATAGGTAAAGTTGCTGTAATGAAACATGTACGTATTGTGTGATTATGATATTCAACGGTTCCAGATCTCTGCCCTAGACACACTATAGACACCACTTGACTTGTCTCGGGCGCACCTCTTGTGCTCGTGGTCTCGGCAGGATGTATCTACAGCAAAAACTTGTCCATGCAACTATTCGCCTACTTTCCTACTAACTAAACATAATATGGACATCTACATATTAATATTATTATTGCCATATATTATATAGACACAATACGTACATACATAAACAATTATGCTCTTCATAATATGTAGTATGTTATTATCGTTATTAGAATGCTATTCCAATATAATATACATCTGCACTCTAATCACACCGACACACAAAGAGATCGCTCGCTAGCGATGCGATGGCTAAAATGCTGCACATTAATAAAAAATCAAATAGTCACATTCACTCTGTGATTATTCCGTTCATCTGGTTGTAATCAGACAGATGTAGAGAAGTAATATAGGTATGTAATCTTATAAGTCAGACAACTCCCATGTTATTATATTGTCATTTCTGTATTCAACTACAGTGCCCAAGCATACTACATAATAATATATAATGTACCAACCTATGTATAGAGAATTCAAAAAAGTTGAATCAAGACGGATAAACGGCATAAGATTTGAAAAAATCTACCATTACCTATCATACGAACATCTCCTGAAAATAAGATAACAAGTGCACTCTCAACATGTAATTATTATACAATTATACAGATTACCTCACAAAACTTGTTATTTTCATTGAATCATCTCTTAATTTAATATAAAAAATGTCTTGCAAATACATGCCTTTTACTAATATTTGCACATTCTTCACTCTGGTCTCCTTTCAAGTAATATAATGTTTGGATAAAATAAAATCTATAAGGAAATAATGATACACTAAAATTTATCTCTCATTGCAACGTACTTAGATACGTGTAAACAATTAAATATTCTTTACCACAGATTTTTCAGCTGATCTACGACACAAGGTACATTCGGTCTTCGGTTAAACGATGAAACTCACACTTTTTTTATATTAGTTACGCTGTAAAAGGCTTTGTTTGTAAAAGATTATGGACATGAGCACGTTCAATTCAGGGAGAGGACAACTTGCATGTTCATTATGATATAACGTAGTGTAGTATGTGCGTGTGTGTGTATTTTTTTTTAAATAATGTAGAAGGAAACGCTGTTTCTGCTAACTCTATTATGTAATACCACTGCTAATTATTGTGCACTAGCATAATAAATTCTTGAAGAGTAGGTGCTAGCATTTAAATATGTTACCCATGTACACTGAATTCAGATATCAGATCTAACTATATAGAATTCAGATCGCAATATAATATTTTGTGTTGTGTGTGTGTAATTATTTTAAATGTAATTATATCTATGTAGGTATGTACAGTAAAATTGTATTTCTTCGTCCCAGACACCTGCATAGTGCGATGAACCACATTTTTTATGCAGTTATTGGTTAATACTTATGCAGCAGGAACCAGTTTATCTTCCAATTGTATTTTATTGTTTCTGAACTATGGATTTGTATGAATAGGTTACAACTCTACCTCAAACTACCATCTTCACACTTCCGTGAAAATACCCAATGGATAGTCTCTTTATCTCTAGAATGGTTGCATGTAACTCATAAATATACTTTCAATGACATTAAGGGTTGCACCCTCCCTCGCCCATGTATGTTGCAGGAATGTCAATTCCCATGTCATCCATACTCTTCATGCAAATTCTTCTCAAGGAAGGGCTCAAGGTTCGCCTGGAGGGCTATCCCCGACAAAATCCTCCCCAAAATTAAATAAAACCGTTAATGTCCACCGACTCCATTGTTTACAAAAGAACTTAAAATAATTAACTTACAGTTACGTATTTACTACGTACTAGTTGTTAGCCTAAATTTATATATAACTAGCTGGCCCGGCGAACTTCGTACCGCCTAAGAATCAATGAACGATTTCATACATACATCTTCTTCCCCTTGTCCTAGTTCGGTCGGGAACCCATTGCTCCTAAGTATCTCCTCCAGAGATAACTGTCCACCGCTGCTTCCAGGACCTCTGGCCACTCCAAACCTAGCCTTTCAACACATGTTCGACACCTGCCCTATCTTCTGCCCTCTCCCACTGACTTTATGAATGATTAATATTATTAATCTCTTTACAAACAAAGTGTGTCATCGAAGGTATAGTGTAAAAAAATATAATTCATTTGGAACTTTCGCAGTTTAGCGGCCCCACCCGTTGTCGAGTACTTTTTTCCATGTAAAAGTAATATTTTCGAAACTTGAGGAAATTGTTGCCATATGGTGAATTATTTTTTTGTCACCAAATTTTTGGAAAATTCTTTTATAGGAAAAAAAAATCGCAACTATGAAACTTGAGCGGCCCCACCCGTTGTCGAGTAATATGTACGGAATTTCAGGAAATTAATTTTCAAAGTGGATTTTTTTTGCCGGCAAATTAAAATAATTCTACATATGGCAACAATTTCCTCAAGTTTCAAAAATATTACCTTTTCTATGGAAAAAAAGTACTCGACAACGGGTGGGGCCGCTAAACTGCGAAAGTTACATTCATTTTTTTTACATAGACAATTCACACACATCGAGCTAGTCCCAAACTTAGATGAATCTTGATTATGGGTAGGTACTAACGCGACGATACACACATATACAATGCACTATATACAAATACATATATATGTAACACCCAGACCCAGGACAATTTGAAAAAGGTCATTCTTCCCTTTGCCCTGTCCGGGAATCGAACCCGGGACCTCGTGACTCAAAGGAAAGAGCTCCGCGCCACACCGGCCGACATGAACAATTTATGTTGAACAATTATACTTAACTCAGATTTGTTTATAAATTATCTACAGTACGTAATATAATTATGTTATGTAGGTACTAATTTTTTTTTCAGGTAGATTTTACCTATTCATTTAAAATTTATAAAAATTCTTTCCATGGTTTTTTAAAAATTGAAATATCAGAACTACAGATGTTAAATTGTATGGATAACGATTCTAATTTGAGAATGTATAGAAAAATTATCATATAAATAGGCCAATCTATAAAAAAAACTTCATTGTTGATTTTGTATAATTCTCCATATTGCATTTTTTATTGAAATTAAAAATGTACGGCGTAAATAATTTTCTTCGTAATTTTTCTTCTCTGTCTGCAAATTTCACTACACAATCTTGCATCAGAACTACCTACATGATCACATTCTTATTTTCATCTTTAATAGCACAATTTTTGGTTCAATAATAATTTTCCATCTGCAAAAATAAAATACAATTTCAAATATAATCTGTGCACGTCCACATTTATGTGACAGCCGATCTATCGATACATAAATATTAGTCGAATAATTCGGTTGTTACATGGCAATAGGTTGTATCTCGCATTTTTTGCGTTTTCAAGTTTGTTCCATAAAATGCTCAAAATAGTGTAATATTTGATGTGGCAAAAGGATATGTCTCTTTATAGTCAGAATAAAGAGAGAAAAGACGTAACTTATTGACATGTAGAAAGATTGTTTTCTTCAACATGGCAAAAAAACTCAAATATTTTTAAACTGCAAGAAATTATTTAGTGAATGTTACATACATCTTGTAGAAGAAATTATTAAGAGAATGTTACATCTATCTTGTAGAAATAATAATTACCTTCATTTTGATATATAATGCTCGAAATTTGGCTGAAATATCTGTTTTGCAAACTTTGTTTTTGCTCTCCTGTAAAATTATGTTTTAGTGAGATACAACCTATTGCCAGTAACTACCGAATTATAGTAAACAAATATTAGTACACATTTCGTTCATATTAGTTATAGTAATTTGGTTCTTAATATAGCAGAACCTACGGATTATTTTAGCACAATGCAACAGGCGACGTGGGGGCGCTAATAGCGTATGGACTCTCCATATTGTTTTTATTTTTGAAATTAAAAATGTATGGCGTAAATAATTTTCTTCATATTGTTTCTTCCCGTGAATTTGTAAGATGTTTTAATAGCCTATAGTTTAATCCGGGCGGAGAAGAATCCAACAAATCAGAGATCATTCAAATCGGTACAGCCATTCTTGAGTTATAAGTGTTGTAACACACACGTCTTCCTTTTATATATTAGATTATTTAAATACTTTCAATGACATAAAAATTTAAGACAACCACGATAGGTGGTGTACCTCATCACTGAATAATGTTAAATGTTTTATATTGATGTTTCACGATTATATGCCTTATGATTTCCACAGGAAACTCGAAAACCTATCAAGAATGAGAGACCTATTTTTGTCCAGCAAATCAATTGATAATCATGACAAAAATCAGCATTCACATAAAAAAAATACAGTGGTAAATTACGTGATATTTGTGGAACAATAATTTGTGGGTGGAACAGCAAGTAAGCTGACTGCATACAACGAACGCACTGGCCTTTGCTCAGTGATAATAAAAATAAAACGTTTGAGATAAGTGGCTGATGCTAAATGTTTTTAAATAAATGACTTTCAACCATTTGTGTGTTACCAGTTGCCACACGTACCCACAATCCGTCTTTATGTTCAAACCATACACCATAATAGGATCTATTCATTGAAACATAATAACAGCAAGAAATAGGCATCACCTTATTAATATTTTTTTTGAAATATATGTACCTCCATAACAAATAATTATATTATGTTCATTCATATTTAAAATGAGTCCACTGGGTACCTACTCCAATTATAGTAGATACCGTAATTACGATATTTACGTGAATAATGCACACGCATGTTGAACTATAATTTTCGCGGCTCACAAAATACGAAGCAATTTCCACGACATGCTTGCGGCTCACTGCATTCGGTAATCGAACGAAAAAGGGGCGAAAAGATTCACTGTCAATTACATTAATTGCTTGAGTAGGTAAAAGCAGATTTTTTTTAATATCGCCTTTACGACAGTGGTGTTGCGGAGCATGGGAGACGTAAACATAACACAATATACATAGACAAATCACACAGATCGAGCTAGTCCCAAACTAAGATGAATCTTGTATTATGGGTACTAACGCGACGATACACATATATACAATGAACTACACACATATACATGTAACACCCAGACCCAGGACAATTTGAAAAAGGTCATTTTTCACTTTGCCCTGGCCGGGAATCGAACCCGGGACCTCGTGACTCAAAGGCAAGAGCATTACCTCCACGCAACACCGGCCGACAAACATAGAAGATAAACGTTGCAGCAGTGTGTAGTCCGCTCCGGCCACAGTCAAATTGAATTTAGTGCTGCGTTCTGTCGCTTCGAAACGGCTGCGTTTTGTGGAGTCTACGTTGTTTTCAAAAGGTTTATGTCCGTCAAAGCTAAAATGTCTAATATTGATCATATCGATACGAAACGTTTAATTAAAGAAGTAGAATTACGTCCAGGTGTATGGAATACAGATTGTGATGATTATTTAAATAATTCTGTTAGACAAAAAGCGTGACAAGAGGTTTGTGCGGCTGTATAGTATATCCCGAATACACTAACTTGAGCCATCGTAACAAACTTCATACCGGTAAGTAGATACCTACAAAAAGCTATTTCGATGATCCAGTTCCACAGGTTAAAAATAGAAATTGATCAAAATAAATGTTTTAGGGTTATTTTATGTAGAAAGTGTTATTTTTCGAATTCCACAAATAAAATTAATCTAAAATTCCACAAATAAAGTTATTAAAAAAAGCAAGAACTTCATTTGAGTTTTCAGTATACATCCATAGCGTTTCAAAACTTTAAAGTGAAATATTATTATCTTCTGATCTACAGGATGTCAGGACATTTCGTGGAGCGGACCTGAAAACGGATCATGAGCTCCTTGTCGGAGCCATGAAGCTAAGGTTCAATAAATTTGCAAGACCAGCTGCACCGCGAGTGTTTGACGTCTGTGGGTTGGGGAATATTCGGTCTCGCATGAAGTATGAGGCTGAGCTGCACCAAGGATTTGAACTCTCTCGGTATCTTTCCGATACTGACTCAGTAGAGTCGGCCTGGGAGGAGTTCCGGAGAGTAGTGAAGGCTGCAGCGGTTGCGTCCATTGGGTTCAAAGAGAGGAACAAACCACCATGGATGTCTATGGAGTCCTGGGGATATATTCAAGATCGCCAAAAAGTCAAGATACTCAGAGATGCTGAAAAGTCCCCTACGAAACTGGAGGCCCTAAGAAATTCGTACAGAGAGCTAGACCGCCTGGTAAAGCACTCTGTGCGCAAAGACAGACGACGTGATGTCGAAGCCAAAATACAGCTTGCACAAACTGCCGCGGCCAGGAATGACTCGAAGACTCTCTTTGAAATTACCCGCATGTTGGGAGGAAGAGGTCAGAATAAGACTGCTGACTCAATTAATGATAGCAGTGGAAACCTGATCTCTGCCCCTGACTTAGTAAGAGGAAGATGGAGAGAACACTTTGAGTTCATTCTAAACCGACCGGACCCCTCCTCACCTTTTGATGTTGGCAATGAGGATAGCGACCTAGATATCCCACAGGTATCTGGGATAGCCGAAACCCCCCCAACACATGAGGAGATTGAGGCAGCTGTAAAAAGGCTAAAAAACAACAAGGCCCCAGGTGAAGATGGAATCCACGCAGAGCTCCTTAAGTATGGCATGAATGCGCTTATCCACCCACTGTACCATCTCTTTAACAAGGTGTGGAATGAGGAGCTCTGCCCGAAAGATTGGAGAAATGGATCCATCGTGACACTTTTCAAGAAGGGAAACCCACTGGAATGCGGAAATTACCGTGGCATCACACTACTTAGTGTGCCCGGTAAAGTTCTCTCACAAATCATATTGAGTCGCATTCAAAAACCAGTGTTGGCATCTCTGAGAAAGCAACAATGCGGGTTTGTACCTGGCAAGTCCTGTTCGGACGCAATTTTTTGTGCCAGATGTGTACTCCAACAGTCGCAAGAGTTCAACTCACCGCTTGCATGTTGCTTCATTGACTACGAAAAAGCTTTTGACAGCCCCCACAGACCAACCATATGGAAAATACTGGCCGCGTATGGCATCCCGCCCAAGGTGGTAACCATGATCAAAGCCCTGCATATGGACTCTGAATGTTCTGTCAGAACATCAAGTGGTCCAACTGACACCTTCAGGATCACCACTGGAGTCCGGCAGGGCTGTATATTGGCACCTTTTATCTTTGCCATAATTATGGACTACCTGCTCAGAAAATCTATTCTGGGCCCTAGCGGTGTGCCTTTATCACAGCGTGAAAACAGTGAGACGTCTGTGGGAGTGCTGCACGATCTTGAATATGCGGATGATCTAGCCCTTTTTGATACATCTGTGGACGGATTACAGTGCAACGCTAATGCTCTTTATGAAAATTCCTTGCGCCTTGGCCTTCGTATCAACGCTGGTAAAACGGAGTACATATGTAATAGTACATGCACGAGTACTCACACCCCACTAATGGTTGGCAATTCCCAAATATCTCAGGTTAGTAAATTCAGGTACCTGGGAGCAACCATAACGCCAGAGGGTGATCTCCGGTCGGAATTACCAATCCGCATAGGAGCAGCTAGCGGGGCTTTCAACAACATGAACAAAGTTTGGAAGGCGTCTGAACTCAGCATCAGGACAAAATGTCGCTTGTTCAATGCGTGCATCATCCCAATCCTTCTATATGGCTGCGAGTCTTGGCACTTAACCAAGGCTCAAGAGCGGAAGATACTAAGCTTTGAAAACAAGTGTCTTAGAAGGATTTTGGATGTCAGATGGTATGAACATGTTACAAATGATGCTGTGCGCCGGCGCACCCAGCAGAGACCTGTAATCTCCGTAATACAAGAGAGACGATGGTCCTGGCTGGGACATGTTTTGAGAATGCCCAATGATAGTTGGCCAAAAAGAGCACTGTTTTTCCGTCCGCAGGGGTTCCGTCGGCCCGGGCGTCCCTCTTTCACAATACACCGTTCCTATGACAACGATATCAGAGCGCAAGGAATGTCGTGGGAAGAGGTGACGCAATTGGCACAGAGACGCTCTGAATGGAGGAGGCTGGTTTCTGCCCTGTGCTCCCGAGAGGAGCGTTGAGGGCGATGATGATGATGATTATTATCTTGGAATGTGCTTTGTAGTTATTATTACAATTAATTATATTTATTCTATTACCTATTATTTGATATTGTTAGTGTGATTGTGTAGATGTTATCGATTTATGTGTATATTGTACCTACTAGTTGTTTATTCTTGATAAATTTCTCTGGTTACTGTTTGATTTTTCGACACTAAGTGTTTTTATATCCATTGTTATGTCATTATTGTCTTTGTATTTTTTTTTAATTTATGTAAACATGTAAAAGGCTTCTTGCCGTATATTTCTATAAATAGATAAATATAAGAATTTCGAGTTGTTTATCTATGGAACTGTGGGGGAGGGGTTGGTTTTAAAATTAAGGAAGTATTAAATTAGCAGCGAATGAAGGTTTCAGTGTGGACTAAGCTAATGACTAAGTTTATATCAACTTTATTGATAATCTATCTCTATCTATGTATAATTAAATTCGGCGATACATTGTTTCTTGTTGCAGTTGTAATAATTTGAAATAATCTGTGTGTGTTGGTCTTCGGTATTATTAGTTACTTATATAATATAAATACTTCATACATTTATGAATACAATGAATAATATATATTATAATATTTAAAGATTTATCATTCTCATGTGAGTAAAAAATCAGCCGATTACAACTTTCAGGAGCAAGCTGAAGACTTCGCTCTTCCAACATAGTTTTCTGCGCCCTTGAGATGGATGCTCCATTAAACGGCGCCGAAAAAATCATCCAACATAATAACAATAATAATAAAGAAAGTTGCTCAACCGACACCTCAACAACACAACTTACATTATTATACATGGACTTACATAATAACAATTTTAAAAACTCTTTGAATCAATTCAAGAAAATACTCTCAGTCCTGCTTGGAATATCTTTTTTTGGCAGGGTACTCTAAGGCACAATCACTACAATATTAACTTAATACCTTATACTACAAAAAAATTAACATTCTAAATAAATTATACTTCGTGGAGTGCCCGGTTAAGAATACATAGATCTTCCATTCTTTCTTACAATTTTTAAGTGTCCTATCAAATACAAGTGTTTGTAATCTCCATCAACATTTACAATATTTAGCGATGATGGATACCACGTATTTTGAATGTCTTATATTTTAGTGACACGAAAAGGGCAATCAGCGCATTCATTACTTGTAATTAGTCCGGTGTTTATCCTATTCGCCGTGATGATAAAATCGTATGTAGTTATAAAAAGATTACCCAAATTTAATCTGTTTCCTAGTAATTATATGAGCTACCTTTTATTAAAGGCCGCAATTCTCCCACTCGCTGTACATGTAAAAGGCAAATGCCGTTTATTGTCCAAAAAAAAGAAATAATTATTATTTTATTCTTCATTGTACATTGTACATTATATGGTGTGGATTCCCAACTAACCATATCTTTATCTATTTTTCGAGTGGGCAATGTCACGTAAGTTTGACATGTTTTATTCACAATGAAATCATTATTTTGTTTCAGAAAAATAATTGAAACAAAAGTGGCGACATGTCAGACACAGCTTTCGCAGAGGGCAAAACGTAATCCCGAAAAGAAATTTAATAAATACTGCTTTTACAACCTATTAACATTTTTATTAAAGGAAGAGAAATCGATAAATATAAACAAAAATTGTAACTCTGACAGAACATTCATAAAAATTAAGAGATCTATGGAAGTGGCACCTTCTCCTTCTCTACAAAAAAGGCCAAGAAAACTATTAAAACAAAACATGCCAATAACAAACCTAAACATCACTAAACCACCGGAAGTCCAGAAACTTATCATCGATAGAATGCCTGTTATTTGTGAACCGATACCAGATAATGATGAAGATAGGCTCTTCCTCTTATCTTTAATTAAAGACCTGAAGAAAATTCCAGAGGACTTAAGATTAGAAGCTAAATGTGAAATTATGAAAGTAATAAGACAATTCAAGATGGTAGGATTAATTCAGTACACAAAGAATACAAATTTTACGTATCAACCGGTTGTAAAAAGAAGACGATGGTTCCAACACCTCCTACATCATGACTGAATATCTAGACAATATAAATGAAGATGAAATAGATATAGAACCGGATAAAATATACAAAACAATAATCAAAGTTGAAAATACTTTAGAAGAAGTGTCCGCGTAAAAAAGTCATAAACTTTTTGAAGGATGACGAAGAGGATGTATTTATCTGAAAGAGGGGGTGTGAGAAAGCGCGGACGTCCAGGAACCACGTGACTTAATCACATGGATCAAATTCTACAGGACGGCCGCGTGTTGAGTAAGAGAAATCGGCGTGCATGTAAAAGAAACTGGATGAATGTAGAGGAAGCGAAAGAAGTATGTAAGGATTGGTCTATATGGCGTCCGTTCACCCTGCCTACCCCACGTGGGACACGGCGGAAGGATATAGATAGATAGATAATTACTTACAATTTACTTTTTGATCCCCTGAATATTCATTAACACAAAGGCCAAATTTAAATCACCAATTATTTAACCATTGATGGAAAACTGATGGTATTTAAACAATTTTCCTTTCTCTTTCTTTTTCTCTTATAGCAGCGCTCTTATTTTGTATTTCTTATTTATTTTTGCTTAAATTTAAAGTAAATTTTGAGTAAATTATTTGATAAATAAATTAAGATACTCATTTTATAAATATATTTAGTGTCAGTGAACTCATTGAAATATTACAGTATTTTTTTAATAAAGAAATTCATGTATTTTTAACATACTTATATCAACTGTTAGATTGCTTGAAATATATTGAAACATATAATAATAAACACTTTACAACCTTAATATATTTTCTGCTACCTGACTAATTCGACCTTATATGCTTCCTATTTAGCACATAGACACTTTTATGTCGATACTTGAATAAGTACCACAATACGATATTTAATATTATGTAATGGAGTCAGTCGGTGGATGGCGCTGGTAGTAGCTGCCTGAAACCTCTGACGTCTCATTTTTCAAAATTAAATATTATTATCTTTTAATACTGTTCAAATTAACAAAATTTTAATTCATTTTTTTAGATTCAATAGTTTTATAAAGTTTAACTTTTGGGTCTTACTATTTTTAAACTAGTTAAAAAATTCAAATTTAAAAGTGTGAATTAGTGAATTTGTGACAATTGATAATACCTTCAATTTGAACTCACATAAAATTCTCGCATTTAAGTCAAATTTGTGACAATCACAAGTGTTTTCAAAATTTTATAATAGTTAAATAAAAATAATAGGCGCCCTTGAGACGGTCTAGGGACTGTTAAACGGCGTCAAAACAAAATCATCCATAATCATCATCATCATCATCAATTGCAATCCAACCTAATCCAATATACAAGAATTTAAATTCCGTTAGTATCCATTATGCAAGATACATAATCATAGTTTGAGATCGATAGAGGACAAATTCGCATATACTTAATTACTTATTAGTGCTACTGTAGAAATGTGATTATTTTTAATTGTATTAAATGCTAGCAATGTTAGGTGGTGTGAGGATAATAAATCACAAATGATTCTGTGTGCTAACACACTCACCAAAATCTGTAAACTGTGCAACACAGCAAAGACGATGGTGCTGGCTAGGCTAGGTTTTGTTATTTTGAGCAGTACCTGCTACGGCATATGAAGTTGCTCAGTTTTATTAAAGGTCTATTATATCTTTATTTGCCAACTTTCTTGTTATACAAACGGATCTCATGCCGAATAGAAATAATATATGAATAAATAAATATAAAAGTAGAAAAAAATACAGAATACTAAATAAAGGAAGTATCGAATTAAAATATTTTTCCCACATAGTAACTAACACTTTAAGAAAGTTGACAACAATATTTGAGACATAGGAAATTAAAAGGAAAAAGGTCATATTTTACAAGTAATATTTTTGTTTAAAATTATTTATAATCAGAGTGCAGAATAAATAAATAATATTGCATCGTTCACGTGATCATCAAACTTTATATCTATATCAATGTTCGATAATTCTAATCCATTCACTAGATCACAGATCCACTTTTTCACTTAGTTGTTTATAAAATGTATTGTACCTATGTTTATGTATATGTAAGTACGTGTCACGTTTCACTAATACCTTAATACATATTTTAGTGCATTAAAATGTACGAGAGTATGAAGAACTATCTATATTTTTGTAAACGCAATAAATTTATTTGAAAAGACACCTGAAAACAAACGAATTTTATGAAAACATGCATCCATTTAACGTGTTGCTGAATATTACGAATATAAAAATTTCATTCGTAAAACACTCGATATAAAATTGATCTCCCACTCTTCGTAAGTATTCGAGTAGGTAATTCTGTATGCATATTCTATGAATGAACTTTTTATTTGTTCATTTAGATGCTGTCTTTGTGAAATGTTATGATTTATATACACATAATGCTACTAGTAGCTACTAATAGAATACCTGAGCGAAATCTGGTCTCAAGTTAATCAGGAAAATATGCTGCATAAGAAGGTACCTACATTCTATTGTAGACACTCACAAGGAAAATATGGGATTATTACAAAAGGGAAATTATTTCAAGCGTTCCTTTTCAAATTTAATATATACCTACATTCTAAGAAGGCATAATGTTTTCGTTGTCGGTTGGCACTTTCCTGTAACATCCATTTGAAAGTTGTTATTATATTATGCACAACACATGATTACATGATTATTGTAACTTAAGACAGTATATGTATACAGGCAATTGAAAATTAATCAAATTTAATCTGAATAGCAATAAAAAATTAAACGAAATGCTTATCAAAGTGAGTATTCTAATATTTTATTATCAATGTAATCGTGCTGTGTATGTATGTAAGTATAATAAGTCATTTCGTACCCGCAATATTCTAATAGTCGTCACTGCAAGCGTCACTATTACAATTATTACAAACAAGACTATTTTTGGCAGAGAATGAGTGAAAAGGGGCGAATATATACGTTGTAAATGTATTATGAATTCCTGGGACAGAATCAATCCTTCTTATATTGTGGCGTGTGTCGACGCTACAGCAGCACGGTTCGTGAGATGTAGACGTAGAAGCTACACATTGCAGCTGTGTGGAGTGTAGCGCGCGCCGCCGGCAGTTGTCCGCCATATTGAATTTAGTGTCGCGTTCTGCTGCTACGTGACGGCTGTTTGTGCGGTGTCTGTCTATTGGTTCCGAAATATTTTAGATTATTCGGAAACACAATGTCAAATATTGAAAATTTTGACACGAAACTTTTAATTCAAGAAATTGAATCACGTCCAGCTATATGGGATACGGCTTGTGAAGATTTTTCACTCAAATGTGTAAAAGACACTGCATGGGAAGAAGTATCGGCAGCCGTATATCCAAATTACGCTCAGTTGAAGCATCGCGACAAACTTGAAGTCGGTAAGTAAAACACACACATACCTACGTATATATTTATCACAATACTCTTTACACACAACTATGTCTATATTTTACTATTCGGCGTTACCTACATAGTACCTATGTACCTAGTTATTATTATATACTCAACAATGGAAAATCCATAGACAGGTATTGTGTGACCAATAAAATGTAAAAATATGTAAAAGTACATGCACACTCGTTTACCGGTGAATATCTAGACCAGTGATGAGCAAACTTTCCGAGAGGAGGGCCAAATAAAAAAAAAAATATCCAGGTGGGTCGGAAAAAAGACTGCTGAAAAGGTTGACCATCCATGATCTAGCTAGACCATGATTTTTTCCAACAAAAAACAATAGAAAACCACATTGCACAATAAAGTTTATAATATATAGCAAAGAATAAAACAACAATAATGAAACAAACAGATTACTATTTTGTGCAATGGGGAGTTTATTGCAAAACTGTGATATCTTCCAACTCGAAAAAGTAAAAACAAAAAGAAGATAATGATTTTAAAAATAAAATAAATTAAGATATATACCTACATAGATATAAATAGATACACAATTACCTTTAATAACATACCTAAATATAAAAACCATATCGCTATCGATACGCGACACAACACAATCACTTCTAATATTTTTCAGTTTTATAGATACGATCATTATAATTAATCATAGGGGAGGGTTGGCTAAATTGTACCGGTTTTGCGAGAAGTGATTTTTTGCAAAAACTGAAAATCATGGTAAACATTTGAATACACCAAATGAAAGAGTATTTAGTTGGCTATCTAATTATCTTTTCCAAGAAGGTCAAAAGTGACATGAACATTATTAAAACTAGTTTTGAAAAAAAGTAGTCATCGGTACGATATAGCAGACCGGTATACTATATCGTACCACTGGTATTTAAATCGTAACTCTACGTAAATTTCAAACTAAAAATAGCACAACTTTAACAAAACAAATAATTCTTAAAATATATTTAGCCTAGTACAACGTGATATGGAGAAAGAACTATTTACTCTAAAAACTATAACAATTTCTGAGATTATTTTCCATTTACCAAATAAATTAAAAATATACCAAGTATTTACTACTAAAGGTTCTCTATATCGTAGCGGTACGATTTAGAAGCATCATAGTGGTACAATTTAACGAACTCGCTCAAATACGAGAAAATAACAAATATCAAACCAAACTCTTAAACTTATGCTCGAATCGCAAATACTATTTAAAAGTATACAAATTACGAATTAAAACAGTAATGATTACAAAGTAATATAATTACCTATTATTGTGTTATACCCTTAGATACCAACTGAAAAAAATATACCTATCAAATTCCCAAAAAATTATATTTTGTTCATTACATATATTTTGACACAAACAAATCACATGAATACGTCAACAAGAGAGATAAGTTTATGCAATTAAATTTGAGTCGAAATGTTATAAAAAATATGCATAGTTTTGGAAATTTTGAGGTGGTACGATTTAATAGGCGGTACAATATAGCGTACTTTACCCTATATTTTGTTAAAATTTTACATATGTAGCTACCTAGGTAGATATATTTCACAATACTGTAGGTATTAAGTTTACTGAAATACATTGTTTCAAGATAATTAATATAAATTTTATTTAGTGGGTGTTTCATAGAAGTTTTCTTTTTATATAAAAAGTTTTATTATTATTTCACATTACATTTATTTTGCAAAATAGGGCTGACCGACCAGAACCGCCTTGTGGGAACCTTTTATGCTATATTAACATTTTCGATGATCCTCTCAAGAAGATTAAATAGCAATCAGAAACAAATCTAACACAATTAACAATAGATAAACAAAAATAAAGACAATGACCAACAAAGTCTAAACAAATAACAAGCAAGCATTCTCAATATACATAATAATGGAATATTATTTTTTATTTGTTTCAGAAAAACAAATAAAATCAAAATGGAAAATCCTCAAAGATGGTTTTCGCAGGAATATCAGACTTGCGAAACGTAATCCACATAAAAAATATAAGAAATACTGCAATTACGATCTATTGACATTCCTATCTAAAGGCGAGGAATTGGTTAATATTAAAAATGTACCAGAAGGAAATAATGACGACAGCAAAAGCGACGACGACTCAAACAGACCAATCATAAAAGTTAAGAAATCTACAGCACCTAAACCATCCCCTTCTCCACGTAAGAGAGTAAAAAAGCTATCAAAATCAAGCGCATCTGTAACAAATACAAATAATACTCGACCACCTGAAGTTCAAAAAATTCTCATCGAAAAAATGCCTGTTATTTGTGAACCTATACCAGATGATGATGAAGATAGGCTCTTCCTCTTATCTCTAATTAAAGACCTTAAGAAAATTCCGGAAGATTTTAGATTAGAAGCTAAATGTGAAATTATGAAAGTAATAAGACAATTCAAGATGGTAGGATTAACTCAGTATACTATAGATCCAAATTTTACATATCAACCAGTTTTTAAGAAAAGAAACGTCAAACGACAGAAGCCTCCTTCAGAGTCTCAAGACGATGATGATTCCAACGCCTCCTACACTACGTCTGAGCATCTCGACGATGTCAACGAAGGTGAAATGGGCGTAGAACGGCAGAAAAAACACAAAATATTCAAAGTGGAAAATCTTTCAGAAGAAGAAATATCAGATTAGACTTTTACATTTAGTGGCTTGTTTTCTTACATACTAACTCAAATATTCCAAATCTGTTTTTCGAAGCATTTTATCAATATTGGGATGTTAGTTTATTAAAATCAGGAGCAACAGTTTAACATGATGCCTGATGTATTCAATATGAGATGGTTTTCTCTTTTTTTAGTATCAGATCTAATTTTTGAGATACATTTTTATTTTTATTTATTTATAAGAGAAATGCTTTTTCAAATTTGGAATAGAAGCTAATATTAAGATGAAAGTTGAAGAGACCATCTTACACCCGGAGATTTCAGGAGTGCAAATGCAAACCAAAGTTTTTTTTCACTCCCGAGCCATTGGGCAGGCCTGAAGGTTGGCTGCCTAAAATCACCACCGTAGGAGTCTAACATACTATTACTCTCTTCAATTTAATGGACAAAACAAGAAAAATGTTAACAAATTTACAATATTAAAAAAAAATCAGTGTGTATACGCTTAGTAAATAAGTGTGTATGTATAAAAGTAAATAAGTGTGTATATATGTATAGAAATAAATAAGTTAGCGTGTATTAATAAAGTTTTAAGTTTTTATTTTATTCAGTTTGGATACACAAAAAAGTAACGGAATATATAGGAAATATTAAAAAATTTATTAAAAGATAAAATAAATTAGATTACCATGTCACTTCATGAGGCTCCGGGTTCGATTTCCGGTCAGGGTAAAATGGAGGAAGACATTTTTCGAATTTTTTTGAATTTGTACATACGTATTATCATGCAAGTATTCATTATACAAGAGTTTGTAACTAGCTCGATCTATTCGAATAGTTCACACATTATGTAAAAAAAACATGAAAAATTACGTCATAAATAAATAAGTGTAATTGGATCTGAGGTAATCGTTTAAGACTCATAATAATCCCAACCCAGCCTAAATCTAATACGTAAGCATGGAAATGCCTTTCTTAGACTTTTTTTTTAAATCTTCGCAAATTGCATTATGTAAACATTCTCCAATAGATGTTATAATAAATTATTGATTTTGTCATCTGCTCGTCCAAACACAATACTCAAACACACATGAAAAAACGTAAATAATTAAAAAATGTAACTTCATTTAATAATAATAAACTTTATTGCACAATAAAAAACATGCATGACTACAAAGTTATATAATCTACATACTATATTCACTGTGTCGATGTTTAGGTAGTAGAATTCCATTGCGAAATAAATAAAACAAGTGTTTTGTTCTACTATTGATTTATTTGACGAGAGAGACGAAAAACGTCTCTCTATAGTAGAATAAAACACTTACATAACTATAGTTCTCATTATAATGTCATGTAGTCTTGACGAAAGTACTCGAGGTTTTTGTGAAAAATAAACAGTATTGTTTTTACCTACATATTAATTCCCTAACTACAAAGTTATTTAATAATGTGATACAAATAAATGATATTCTGCAACGGACGAGTTTATCGCAGAAGCGATATCTTCAAACTAATCCATATCACTATTAGGATTAGGCAAAAAAATATGTAGGTACCTATTCTTATGTTATTTTTTTCGTGTTAAAGGCTTTTATACTCGTTCAATGTATAAATACATAAATAAATTTAAGTTACATAGATATTTTTCTGTCTGTACTTACTCGAATTGGCATTTCAATACAATACCTTACCTTACCTCAGCCTTCTTCTTGTGTCCAGTATTGAACAAAGGCCTCCCTCTTGGACTTCCATAAATTTCTGTTGGACGCAACTCTCCTCCAGTGCAGGCCCGCCACTCTTTTAATATCGTCGGACCATCTTGTTTGGGGCCTACCTACGCTTCTGCGTCCTGTTCTAGGCCTCCAGTCCAGCACTTTCTTCGTCCATCTATCATCAGACATACGCGCCACATGACCTGCCCAGTTCCACTTTAACTCCGCGATCCTTTGAGCCACATCTGTTACCTTGGTCCTTTCCCGTATCCAAACATTTGTTTTGCGATCTCTGAGCGAGATGTTCAGCATCCTTCTCTCCATTGCTCTCTGTGTCACTCGGAGTTTGTGTATTATCCTCTTTGTTAAAGCGGATGTCTCAAATCCATAGGTGAGCACAGGAAGTATACACGCATCAAATGTTCTTTTCTTAAGGTGGATGGGAATATTTCGGGATTTTAGGACATGTGATAGCTTGCCGAATGCAGCCCATCCTAAAGCTCTTCGTCTTTCCAGTTCAGCTTCCATATTATCCCTTCCCAATTTTACAGTGTGACCCAAATAGACATAGGACTCAACTCTTGCAATGTTTTGACCCTCGATTGTAATCGGTTGGGTTAATTCTGAGGTGGACATCTCAAAAACCTAGGTACCTATCTCAAAAACTAAATCTGATAAAGTCTATTAGGAAATACCTACGTGTATATTTAATTCTTTGATTTACCATATCAAGATTAGTTAATAAAAGCTAAGAAATCTAAAAGGATGAGTTCCATTTAATAACATGCACATGGTCTACTGGCTACTCACATTTGTGGGAGCCATAGTGATGGTATAGATAGAGATATTCTTGTAATTATTGGTGGCTTTTATTATTCTATGCTAGTCATATTTAGACTGCCACAAAGAAAGTTCTGGAAGGCATCGGAGAAAAGGCATAAGTTTTGGAAGGCTCAAGCTAGATAGTCGGTATGTAAAGAAAATAGCTGGAAGGAAGTGGATGCCTCAAGCCCAAAACAGACGGGAAATGAAAATTACAGTTGAGGCCTACGTACAAAGACAGACCCAAAATGACTTGAAAAGAATAAAAATATTCCCTGTTTTTTTTTTTGCAAGATTTTTTCTATACTTTCAAAACTATTAATAATAACATTTGAAATTTATGTATTCCATTTTATTTGTTAAATATTCATATTTTACAAAATTAAAAAAAGAATACTGTGTTTACCACCTTTATTTTTACAAGTTAAACGTGTGCTAACTATTTTGAATGTTTTTAGTATTCTACAATGCACTTCCGTTACTTGATTATTGAAGATTTATAGTACTCGTATTGTATCACTTATCAATGGTAAAGGTTTATCGAAATCGATCGCGATTTAAATGATCAAGTAACGGAAGTTAATTGTAGAATATTTAAAACATTCAAAATGACCCAAATTCAACCTTTCACAGAAAGCTAAAAGTTTGTGTTATGAAAGGGGAGTTGGCCAGCATCTGGGATCGAACCGCTGACCCCTCGTTTATGAGGCTGAAATTCTACCTCCAGGCTGCCAACGAACTCATATAACATTGGAGAAAATTATTAATATTGATAGGTGACTGGGTACTAATATTTTTGCGAAATCTAGCTTTAATTCAAGCAAAAAAATATATGTGCTATGTATGACAGTACATAATATTTATGTGTAATTATGTAGGTAGGTGATGGTTACTTTTAAATAAGTCACTTTCAAGGGAAATGCGGGCTTACTGCAAATGCCATATATATTTTAAGTTTAAGTTTTTAAACTCAACAAGTTTTTAAAAAGCATAATGTTTTCATTGCGGGTAGGTAGGTACTTGCTTGTTTTATCAATTTATTGGTCATTAGGTAGGTATGATTAGGTATTCCGTGGATCCCAGGTTAAAATAAGTAGGTACCTCTTATTATTATTATTTTGTTTTTCACTGTACATTGGTTACAATATTACAAATCAAAACAGGATCACAACAATATCAGTTATACAATTCAAGGTACAGAGGGCGAGTTTTATCGCTAAAATGCGATGTCTTCTAACTACCCCGGTTATTAAAATAAAAATAAAAAAAAACCTTATGCATACATTATATGCACCCATACATATACATATCAACTGTAGGTAATAGTAGAAATAAAAATACAACATAAAGCAAACAAAAGAAAAAACACATGCAAGCAACAACGTACTTATGGACATATTATATACCTAGGTAATGATAGAAAATAATATTTATGTAATTTGAAACAAGTGTTTCTTTCTACTATTGATTGTTAATTCGCGGAGAGACGTCTTTCGACTAATTAACAATCAATAGTAGAAAGAAACACTTGTTTCAAATTACATAATTATGGAATTCTACTACGTGTGCAGTTGTGCACCGATACAATTAAGAAAATAATATATTGCAGCGTGCACATACTTAAAGGAAAGGGATTAGGAGTCAGATGCTAAATTAAATGAGGAAATATTTTTGACAGCTTGTCTGAAAGAATGAACGGTTGTTATTTTCCTGACTTTCGAAGGAACATTGTTCCAACAGCGAGCACTATGAACGAGAAATGAGTTAGAAAAAACCTTGTATTGCTAGAAGAAGTAGGTTCCTACTCCACTCTTTTCTGGAAGTTTTACAGTGTCTTGCAAAAGGCAGGTGTTTGTATAGCTTCTCGTTTATGACAATTAACATCTATAATCGCAGGATGAGGCATACCACCAATCCTGAATGCCTTATTTTTTATTGATAGGGAGAGCAAAATCTGCATTTTTATTACCTGCTGGCTACCTCACTTGTAGAACATGCCTTGTTAATAGAGTGATTAAGTATTTAGTTTGAAAGTATATAAGTATTGTATCATACCTAAATACTTTTTCGTATGCATTGTCGATTATTGAGACAGTTATAGGTATTAAAGTTAGATTGGTATCTATTATAAGATAACATGTAGGTACATATAATGTACTCGTATGTACTGCATATATCTACGAGTACTTGAAATATCTACAAACACTTTGAATAAAATTCTAATCAACATAATATATGAACAAAACCTACTGTTATTGTAATAATATGACGTACCTACATACATCTATGTATAACAAATAATTTCGCGCCACTCAATACTGACAGTCGCCACGACAAGCGACACCACTACAAACAAACAGGCTGTGTGCCGAGAATAAGTAAAAAAAGGCCATTTATACAGCGGCAAATGTATAAGTTGCTTGAACATAGTTTAGATTTTTTGGTGTCGTGCCGCGTGTCGATTCTACAACAGCGCTGCCGTGGAGATTTTGTAATGTAGATGTGGAAGCTACATATTGCAGCTGTTTTGTATGTAGCGCGCACAGCCGGCCGTTTTCAGCCATATTGGATTTAGTGTCGCGTCCTGTCGTTCCGATTAGACTGTTCGTGTGATACGCGTGTATTGTTTTTGCACCTTTTTACTAGATTTTTTAACATTCGCAATGTCAAACATTGATAATATTGATGCCAAACATTTGATTCAAGAAATAAAATCGCGTCCAGCTATATGGGATACGACTTGTGAAAACTTTTTACTCAAAACTGTCAGAGACAATGCATGGGAAGAGGTCCTAATAGCCGTGTATCCCAATTACACGCAGTTGAAGTATCGCGACAAACTTGAAGTTGGTAAGCAAAACACAACGCTGTTAAAAGTATTATTTATTTAGCTTGTTAAAAACACTGCACAATCTCATAAAAAATAAACAAAAGAAACGTACATATGTAATAAAATTAAAATAAAATTTATTATTCGAATTAAGTTTTGAACTACTATAGATGACTCGCACACATTGAATTGCTCAGAAAAATGTCCATTTTTCTGAGCAATTCAATGTGTGCGAGTCATCATTCTATAGTAGTTCAAAACTTAATTCGATTGACATCCACACTTCTTAGCAAGTAAAATCCAGTTTTCAAAACACAACAGACTGTGTTACATACAATAGTCAAAATTTATTAATGTACCTACCTACTAGTATTGGTGATAAATATAAACTTGTAGGTATAGCTTAATTATTGTAGGTACGTACATTCATCAACAATAAAAATATATTCATACCTACATAGATAATATATTATGAGACTGCTTATGCTACAATATAATAATTCAAGAATTTTTGTGTTAATACTGTAAAAATCATTTTTCGTTTTAATTAAAACGTTCGGATTTAATATTTAAAGTAGTGGAAATTAATCAGTGTTAAATCACATTTTTACAATAATTTCTATACTCGTGTATAGGTGAAAAATCACTCAATATTGGTCGGAATACTTAAAGAAAAAATGTATTAATGTCTATTATGATTATATTAATGGAAAGAATGAATGAGGACAGAATGACTAAATAGATATATATGGCTGAGAGGAATGGTGGTCGGAGACGTGGACGTCCGAGGATTAAATGGCAAGATCATTTAAATCAAATCCTACAGGACGGTCACGTGTTGAGCACATTGAACAGGAGAGCATGCATGAGGAATTGTATGACAGTGACGGAAGCGAAAGATGTATGCAAGGATAGAAGGAAGTGGCGCTCGATCCTTTCTGCCTACACCGCGAGGGAAGCGGCGTGATGGTATGTACGTATGATGATTATATTACCTACATAGGTGCCTACATCTTTTATTGTTTACTTATGTTTGATTTATATTTAAATCATACTTGATCTATGAAACGTTGAGTGAAAGATGTTTTTCTTTTTTTTTAAATGTATTTTTTATGACCACCAACAAAGAGTTATTTATTTATTATTATTATATTAACAATATGAATATCATATTTTTTAAAATTTAATTTACATTATCAGCAACAATATTAGATCATTTAAATTTGGTGCGCTTATTACCTTCCTGAGGCACTCGTCAATTTTGAGTGCAAGTTAGTATAATTAATGAATTTAATAAAATTAGATATTTCGCATACAAAGTATAAACTATAGAACTTCTACTACTAGGTAGGTACTATACCGTCATGACTAATCTCACAAGTAGGCTAGCAAGTACATAAATAAACATGCAAACCGGCCATTCCGTACCAACAAAAAATATAAAACATACAGGATGAGTGTTAAATATCATCGCTGAATATAAGGTGTAAAATATTATTTTGAATAAAAAAATATAAAGTTTAATTTATCGACCGACGGCTCTTGGTGGAAGTTCATATTAATATTTTTTAAAATGAAATACGATATGTTATTTCACTATTGAATATAATATATCAATAGTGGAATAACTATGTATATAAAGTGTTTCATTTTAAAAATTATTAAAAATATATAAAGGTATATTTAACGTATTCATTATAAATAAAACACATCTTTAGTACATATGTCTACTGTGACTTTATTGATCGCGAGCCGACTTTCAACAGCTCCCGCTTTCATTATCAGACTAGCATTTAAGTAAAGAAATTACTATATTTATTTATCATAAGTATTAGGCGTAAGTAAGTATTTATTCCGTGGAGCACTCGGTAAAGAATTGGTCTCCCACTCTTCTCCATAAGTTTTCGAGTGTCCTGTAAAAGGCAGGTGTTCGAAAAAATAAGACATTTTACATCTTAAATTCGGCGATGAGGTTTGCCACCCATCCTGAATGTCTTGATTTTATATTGGCACGGAGAAGACAGCTTGCCTTGCTTGATATGCCGTGATGGTATAGTAGTAGTAAGTACCAGAAGTACCTATTAGGCAAAAGCTCTTTTCCTTTCCCCTTAATTTTTTTTTTCTTCTTATTATTATTGATTTGTGTTTTTGTGCTAGTGTGATGATTGAGTGAGCGAGCGAGACTGTGTATATGTATAGGTATGTTGAGATGACCGGAATGTTAGGTACCTATGTTTTTTAAATTAATTGTGGCGCATGGTATTGGATGATAGCTGATCTCTGAAAGATTAACCTTTTTTCTAACTTTATATATGTAGTTAATTGTCTGTTTTGTGCTTTTAACATTTATAAAATAAAAAAATAAAATAAAAAACTTAAATAAAACTAGGTTTATTGTGTTTATTAATTTGTTTCAGAAAAACAAATAAAAAAGAAATGGAAACACCTTAAAGATTGCTTCCGTAGAAATATCAGGAATGCGAAACGCAATCCGCATAAAGAATATAATAAATACTGTTATTACGACCTTTTGACTTTTTTGACTAAAGACGAGGAATTGGTAAATATAAGCAAAGAATCAGAAGTAAATATTGACAACAGCAACAGCGACGATGACTATGATAGGCCGATCATAAAAGTGAAGAGATATCCAGCACCTAAAACATCTCTTTCTCCACGCAAGAGACTTAAAAAGTCATCGAAATCAAGCGCATCTATAACAAACACAAATACCACTCGACCACCGGAAGTTCAAAAACTTCTTATTGAAAGAATGCCGGTTATTTACGAGCCTATACCCGACGATGATGAAGATAGACTTTTCCTCTTATCTCTAATTAAGGACTTGAAGAAAATTCCTGAAGACTTCAGGTTGGAAGCAAAATGTGAAATAATGAAAATAATAAGACAATATAAAATGGTTGGGTTAGCTCAGTACACAATAGATCCAAGTTTTACGTATCAGCCGGTTGTGAAAAAGAATATTATTCAACAACAGAAACGTCCATCGGAATCTCAAGATGACGATGATTCCAACGCCTCCTATACCATGACTGAGTATCTGGATGAAGTCGAAGAAGGTGAAATGCACATAGAACTGGAGAGAAGAGGCAAAACGAAGGTTAAAGTTGAGAATCCTTTAGAAGAAGAAACATTGGACGAGACATTTGAGTAAAATATCCATGACTTGTTCGTTATGTAATTTCATTTCATAGGTTTTTACTTACGAGTAATACAAATATTCCATAACTATTATTTTTATAATAAAGAAAATTTTTCATTTTTATTAACATTTTGTTTCAATAAAACATATCATACTAGACCAACCACATACTAGACTAGACACATTATCCACGAAAAGAAATATTCTCTGGCTGATTACTATTACTTATGTAACAATGACTATTTGGGTTAGATGGAATAAATCGCTTATGTAAATTTGCTCATTATCAATGTATGGTAAAAAATAAATAACTAGTAAAAGATAGATCATTCCGCCACCAATCAAAAGATTCACTCTAGTCTAGATATTTATATGGCTTGTTTTATAATGTGATGGTACAATACGGTCTAGTGAGCATAAACTTTTAACCTTATTCTTGAGTTTAGTCATTACTGATTTTTCGTGCACAATTTGGTATTTGGGACATTCCGTGTCAATTCAACACAATTTTGAGAGATTTTCAGACTTGATGTCTCAGATTATCATGATTTAAAATAAGACCACTCCCAGGTTTATATTAATAGATTAGTTGCCAGTCTATAGGCATCCAAGGTGTCAAAACACGCAATATCACGATGCATGCATTTCTGAAGCCCTGTATCTCCTGATCCCATTGAGATCGCATAATAGAATTTTGGTATATGTATCAATACATTAGGTACAAACTATTTTTGTCAATTTTTTGGAATTTTTAAAATAGTCACTTTTTGAAAAATTTCATTTTTAAAATTTAATTTTAATTTTTTTTTTCAAAGCGTGACCCCTATCCTGTGGCACATCAGATTAAAGCCCCATTCAACAGCTTTAAAACGAAACCTCTCCCAGGTTTATCATCACTGGTTGCCAGTCTATAGGCATCCAAAGGTGCCAAGACATGAGAAATTTCTTAAAAATTGTGATTTTTAAAAATTAACAACTTCAAAAATAATTGTGCTACATAACTGAAATTTGGTATTTTTTGATAAGTCTATGATATATTGCTGCAAAAAAAATCATGAAAATCTGAGACATCAAGTCTGAATCAGTGTGATGATTTGACACGGAACAACCCATTTCTTACTTCTTTCAATTAGATATTGCATAATTTGTTTGTGTAACATAGTTCTCCAATTCAGATGTCTGAATGGCTTTGTTGGTATTATTTTATGTGTATGAAATCATTTCAACATTCTTACATAATATCGAAGGCATCACACTCTTTTTCGTAAATTTTCTAACGCTTGGAGTTTACAAAACATTTAATTATTCTTCATTTCACAAAAATACATTACAACCACTTTACGAAAATAACGCTGTAGGAATGCCCAATGGTAATTGGCCAAAAACAATTCTGGTTTTATACCCACTTACCTATTCCTGATGACCTGGACGGCCGTCTTTCACAATTGGCTTTTCTTATGACAATGGGAAACCCATAAAGATATGTTAAAAGGACGGAGATAGCTCATTTCTATTTTCGAGAAAATGGTTGAACGGCAAAGGAGAAAAAGAAAAAAAAACAAATGGGTATGTGGCTTAGATAAGTAGGTATTTATTTTATAGATGAAAATCAAAAACACATTACTAAACATAATAGATATTATGTCTTACCCTTAGGGGCGGAAATTAATTGAAAAATAAATCTTTTTTAGAAACATGATAGTAGCGGGTACTTTCTGAACTAACTCAGTTTAGTGTATGTAGAAAGTTTGTGTATACCAGAGCCCGTAGACAATTTGTACTTAGCGATCGTCTACTGGCGAACTTTTCGACAATCTACCTACACGTACCGTATAATTATGCGTTATTGTTGCAGTTATTGACGAAAATTCGTTTGTAGGCGATCGCCAAGTACAAATTGTCTACGGGCTCTGGGTCTTTAACTGATCCTAAACAATACATGTAGAAAAACAATTGATTAAGTCACAACAAACTAATTCGTCTTCAAAAGTTTTCCTTTCCATTCCCCATCGAAGCTGCATAGAGGAAGAAGGAAAATGTCCATTTCTTTTCCTTCCGTTTGTCATCAAATACCTAATTGGTGTATGACCATTGAAGCTTTCACTATGATCTGGCATCAAATTAAGTAAATTGGATTTTATTCCATAACGGGATTAAATCCAATTTATTCATTTGAGTGTCGTTTAGAAAATGATATATTCTCAGGTACGTGGTGGACATTGCCCTTATAAAAATATCATTATCCCACAATATTGTAAAATAACATTGTTGCGCGGCTTTTTAAATACAGTACATAATTATCAAATACTATCAATGGAAATAAAAAAGCCTTCATGTTACTATACAATAACTGTACTGTAAATTAAATAAATTAATTTTACATGTGAGAGCTATGTAATAGTCATTGTTGTCTAGTCTAGCCTAATGTACATAATAATATGTAGTTTAATATATCCTGAATGTTGTTAGGTAAGTACCTACACAATAGAGAATTTTCCCGTAACGTATGTAGACGGCAAATAATAACTACGACATGACGACTTGGTGACATAAATTTCCTTTTATATAATTGTTTTATATTAATTTGTTTATGACACAATAATAATAGATATCTGTTTAGTGTAATACAGCTATCTTTTTCTTATCTTCATGCCATATTAAGTTTCCTCATCGTTGGCGATCATTAAAATAAAGGCTTCTCTTTCACATGCCAGTAAAAAGAGACCCTCCACATGTTTTACAGCTATGAGATATGGTAATGCCATTAATACTTTTTTTGCATAATACGAAACCTTGGTAAATACGCATTAACATCAAAAATAGTGTAATCAGAAAGCTGTATTTGGGTTCCACCAACCAAAGAATATTTACCTGATTCCTCTCAGACTTAAGCCCGTCATCTCTCAGATAGTTGTAGCAATCGTCATTTATAGAAAAGCTTTGAAATACACTTCAGCAAATATCTGTACATAATATATTTGTATTGGTTTTAGCTACTGCGCAGGACAAACACTAACATTTCTATAGTTTTATATGTGTTTGTAATACATTGGTAGATGAACGCAAGTTTCCCTATTATGTATATATGGTATATATATGTATGTTTATAATCGATGTATAAACTTCAAAGGACTAAAACATTTTTCAAATTCACTTATAGTAAAAATATTTTTAGCTGCCACATTACTCTAGTATGTTGGAAAACTCGTAAAAAATGTTTTCGAACATGAAATAGCAGTAGACACTCAAAAATGTATTTCAATAGAATAAAAATTAATTTTCACGGTCGATAAAAACAAATATCTACGAACTAATTATTTGTAGATTTATCGATTGCTAAAAACATATAAAATTTCACCTATATACCAATGTGGTTATTCGATTTGATTTTCCTTTGTATTTCGCCAATGAGCTAAGAAATAATTATCATTATTTTACATTTCATTTATTACACTATAAAACATTGTGTTGTGCATTTTCTTACTAAGGATGTCAACACTAAAAAAAATTAATACTAAGTAGTTAATTTTAAAATATAAAAATATATGTATTTACAAAATATAGAACCTATAATTTATTATTTGAGTTAGTTTTACCATGAAATCATAATTATGACAATAGTAGGCATAGCCATGGGAGATCACTGACATAGTTACAGAGACAAAAACCGTCTTATTATTTCTTCGTCTAATCATCATTATTAATAGATCATTTATGTCTCACCGTTTCCATTATTCAAATCACATCAAGCGCGCATCTATACTTTTATTGCTCACAATTTTTTGAATTATTTTTAAAATAACATATACCTACATATGTAATAGAAATGGCGTTGTATAAAATATTAATATTGATGAAACAAAGATGGGAATGAATATTTGTTTGGAACAACTAAGTGTAAGTAAGTTATAAAATAATGTTGTGTGTACACACTACACACTCTCGCGGAAGATATATTTTCCTTATAAAATACTCACGTAGATATGTATGTATGGTGAATTGAAATATTTTATCCCCTCGAAAGGCAAAGTAAGCGGCGTTGTGCGTAGAGAGTGTAGGGTGGAAAGCGATGGAGGTGGGAAATTTAATCCTCCATACACTCTGTGAGCCGGAGTTTGGGACTGGGGCGGGCATTGACACTCCGTCTCAAGGCCAAGGGAGGCGGTTGTAATACGTGTCAGTTGGGTAGGCGACTCGTCCCTCTATGCCTAGCGTATGTATATTCAAACAAAGCAAATTATACAACAGCTTTTTGGGCCAGATAAAGGTTTTTATATGCCAACTGTAAAAAATACATGTATCGGTCTCTTTGGATATTTTGAAATAAAGGAACGGCTGAAAAAGCTATTTTTTATAAACCTATTAATAAAATTAAAATCTCATAAAGCATAGCTTATTTATTTGCTTATTTAGTAATCCATGTAATTATTTTAGTAACTACATTTTACAACATACCTATCTACATTTTTTCAAACCAGTGCTTAGCACATATTATTATGGATTTTAACGGTTAACAAATGACGGAGATACATGCAACATGCACAATTTCTTATTGTCAACCCTAGGTATCCACAATTGATCCAGTATTCTAATAATATAGTAAACGAAAAAACGAAGATTAGAGTATGTATATTGAAAGTTTGACAATGTTTTATATAAAACTACATAGCTGCAAATCACTACCATTTGCTGTGTAAAAGACAATTTGTCCCTCAGTAACTTCTATTTAATTTAATTTCACAATTTCCTCTCGTAATAAAGAAATAGTCTTAATTACCAAAATAATTTAAACCAACTAAGTATATACATTCCTACCATCTTACAGGCTCCACAACAAACCAAAACGATTAGAAAAAACAAAATCAAATGGTATGACAATGGACACTCGAGCGCATTCTAAATTTGAAACTCACCAAAAAATTTGACCACGTGATGTAACCGCAAAATCCACAGATTCATATAATTATATATGCAGAGTATTCACAAAAATATATACCTATATGATAATAAGAAAATAACTGATTAAAGTTTGTTGGGTGTATCAATATACGAGTATAATGTGAAAGTATTTCTTTCATTCAAATAATATAAACAAATAATATAACACTTTATTATAGGCACAACATATTATATGCGTAGCTAAGCGTGAGACAAAAGATTCCTTATTTAGGACGTTACTTGGAGTAAAATTCTAAAATAAAATATCCTCGTATTAAAAGAATTTTCAAAATTTATATTTTGGAATGCTATCTATAGATATTTATATTTATTTATGTATTTATTGAATCAATAAACGGCCTGAGCCTTTTACCGTATATAATTACATTAATATATTGAAACAATATCAACCACTATACATACATATGTAGGTACCTTTACTTGTTACATACATCACAATAACACGTGATTTATTCATACACTCGGGAAGAGTAAAAAAAATATAATGAAGAAAACTGTTCTATTCCCTTCTACTATGATTGTTACTACTACCAAATAAGAAATTTTTAAAACACATTTTTAAGGCTACATTTTTTATTAAAAAGTTTTGTTATAAGCATTATATTTCAGAGATAAATTGTTATAAAATTATTTGTATATAAAGTTTCTTTTCCTTTCATGTTTTTGTTTGTGATATATGTATAAGCAAATTTCATTCTTCTCGGCTTAAATTTTGCTTTTATCCAATCCTTATTGATCAATGTTTATTTACTTTTTTTAGTTTGTATCAGAAAACAAGTAAAATATTACACATTGATACTTCAGTTTGAAACAAATATGTTATGAAAATTAAAGCATTTTGTAATAAACAAGTAATCATTTTCCGTTACGATTTTTTCGATACCTAATCTCTGCATGAAATTGAAAAATAAAGATTTAAGTAGTGCATAATAACGACATGGTCTGATCATGTGTGGAAGGTTGCAAGAGACATAATGAGAAGAACTTACAGGCAGACAGAGAACTACTCACAGTGGAGGGACCTGAGGCAGAAACTGTATATTACGTCCGTGGTGGTCACAATTCCCAGGAGTAGGGGAGAGACTTGCAAGAAAAACATTGAAGTCTATTTGATAAAAGATGTTGAGGAAAAATGCGCCTCTTTGACAATAATGGAAATAATACATGTAGGTATACATTATTGATTTATAATACAGACTGCTATAGAACGTGTTTTAAGACAGTTTAATTTAGGAGGTACAATGAAACCTAGTAATAAAAAATTCAGGAGAACATTTCAAATATTCCCTGAAGCGTCTAAAATAATTCCCTGATTACAATTTTTCACTTCAGATCTAAGTGTTTCATTCATCTACGTTAAGTTGTAACTAACGTACAAACCGTAAGTGATGTGAGTATTTCTATTGAAGTAGGTAAGTTTAATTTCGTGATAAAATCTCTTGTGTGATAAAATGTTTTATGTCAAAATTAGTTTTCATACAGGGTAATTCTACAAAATGATACCGTTCTGAAAATCGTCACCTATCGTAGAAAATATTCCCTATAATAGTTCTGTTTAGAATGTTATACTGTGGAGGTAAGATTTTATTCTATTCTTCTCAAGGCCATCCACTCGTTTGCGAGTGATTTAGGAGGTAAGATTCAGTATAGGTGGTGTGATATGTTGGGGCTAGTATTGTATAGGAAATAAGTATAAAGTAGTACGTGTTTTCATTTGAAGTGGTTAGAGGCATAACATAGTATTGCGTAATACAGCAGCATGGTTATGTATATAGTGACCTCGAGACAGTTTTATAGCCCCCATGGGGAGATATGAGAGAGAGGAAGGTGGATCCACGGCATTTATATCCATATCCACTAGTGTCTACAAAGTACGAGTACATTGATCTTCCATCGTGAGTATAACACTAACATAATACATACAGTATTAGGCATATTACATACAATCCTCCATATAGTGTAGTATTAAATAGTTATTACTCAGACGTCCCATATTATGTATTGTACGAGGAGGCATACAGTATTTTTATTCATTTTATACGGGGAGAGAAATCCTACATTTACCGTACACTAACTGATACGATACTAAGTAAACATATATAACTAATAATATCATCCTCCAGTAGGTTAATATTTAAAGTGTAATACCGGAATTATCTCCGTAGAGTATCACCAGTACTGAAAAACAATTTATTGAGGATTTTTACGATAATGAAAAACAGCTATTTATACGTTTTCTCAAGAATATTCTTAGTTTTAACGCTTACTACATATTTATTTATTTATAGAAATATATACGGCAAGAAGCCTTTTACATGTTTACACAAATTTTAAAAAAATACAAAGACAACAATGACATAACAATGGATATAAAAATACTAGTGTCGAAAAATCAAACAGTAACCAGAGAAACGTATTGATGGTATTATTAAGTCTTTCTAGGTCTACATATTGTAGGTACATATTGGAGGTATGAGTCATGTGGAACAAAGGGAAAAAACATATTATACCTATATATAATGAGTTACAATCCATTGGATTGGTCTGCAAAGAGTTTAGTTTTTCTTCTCCATTCCTCCCTATTCTCAGCCAGTCTCTTCAGCTCTACGTATGAGTCACAGTTCATGTCCCTCTTCAGTTGGTCCATATACGCATCTCTTGGTCGGCCTCTGCCATTTGTCCCCTCGGTCTTACCCTCCGCGATGGTGATGAGTAGTCCTGTCATGAGTAGTCCTGTGTATAAGCTCCAGATGAAGTTTGCCACCCATCCTGAATGTCTTGATTTTATATTGGCACGGAGAAGACAGCTTGCATGTTTCTTACATGCAGCTGGTCTGCTGGTTACCCCACTTGTGGGATATGCCGTGATGGTATAGTAGTAGTAGTAGATAAGCTCCAGATTGCTCTTCTGTTTTTATAACTCATTCCTATCTGATTTAGAGTGTTAAAAGTTGTTCCCATTCTACTTTATCGAATTCTTTTTCTAGGTCGATGAATGCTATATATGTGTTTTTATTTATTGTTATTCTCTTTTCTAGAATAAGTCTTAGACTCAGGATTGCATCTCTTGTACCTGTCTCCTTGCGGAATCCAAATTGATCTTCTGAAAGTGTTTCGTTGATTTTATTTTCCGCCCTTTTTATTATAATGTTGGTGAGAGAGATTATTAATATACTACAATATCTCACCTACGCATTATTGAAAGCTATAAGATAAAAGAATGAATATAAAAATTATGAGCAAGTTTAGAATTTCATTTCTATATTTTCATATTCCAGTTCGGGATTTTCACATACATAGACATTTTAATTTAGTTCATTATTTATGTATTATGTATATGTTCGAAAAATTATTTTAAAAACAATATATTTTCACCCAAAGCGTATTGGGCTTAGATTTATTAGTTAATTTAGTTCACACCTCTTTTTCTGCTTCATCTTGTTGATGATCTTTGATATGTTACTTTGAAAGTTTCCTCTTGCTGAAGACAATCTTTCCATTTTTTTGGTATTCTTCCCCAAGAAGATGATCCTGCTAGTGTCTCCTTTACAGTTATACGGACAATCCTTTTATTAGCTCTCCGATCGTTTAACAACATGTCTTTTTCCTATTAACTTTCTCCTCCATGTCTCCACTTTTACTACGACTTTACTATATATTCTATTCTACGCAGTATATGTATATACCATTCCATTTATTTACTACTTTACCATGAAACTCCCATTCTCTTAATTTCTTCTTGCTGGAGGACTTTGTATAACAACTGACAAAATGTTTGATGGGACCTTTGACTTGCAATTGTTTTTGCCTTATTAAACTCAAAACAATTTTGATAAAATGAGTTTATGACAATTTGTAATCATTGTATTTAGTCACAAAACTGTAAATTGTATACTGAATATTTGAATGTTTCAGGTGTCTGACTCGATTAATAATGTAGGTAAGCGTTTAAATATTCGCCCAAATTCATACGCCCACCTACATTTGGTTGTTTGTAATAATAATGTAGTACCTTTGTTTGTTACATATAATTCAAGTCAGATAACCTTAGAAAATTTAGACGTTTAATATCTGATTATACTATTAATACCTATAATCTCTCCCAAATGAATACTGGAATGTGGATGTGGAGTAATATAAATCGTTGACTAACATACATATTTATATTCTGAGTTTTATATCTGATTCTGAATATTCCAATCATAGTTGCTGTTATTCAATTCAATTATCCAAACTTCTATCCAAACTGAACCTGAAATCCTTAATTTGTAAATAAACACCGACCGTCAATAATTAATAGAATACTCTCTCGAAGGGTTGTTAGTTTAATCATACTTTACTAAAAGTATAATAAACATGGAAATATTTCATTGTTTACTTATCAAATATAATTATATAGCCTTACTCAAGCTTCAACTTAATCATAATACAAATTACTAAATATTATATTCCTTGTTGTTATTATTTTGTTTAGTCATAGATTTATGTTTTTATTTAATTTGGTTAAGACTGTCTTTCATCGTAATAAAGTTAAATTAACATATTAAAGCTCCAGGCTCTAAAATATTACATTGTAATACACTAGCTATAAACTCAATTTCACTCAGTAAGTACCTAAGTACTTTGTAAAGAAAAAACTTTTAAATGAAATTCGTCGCAATTTCCGACAATATTTCTTTGACAAAACCAATCAGTAACCTCGATTGGAGAACCATGTCTACACAATGCAACATTGTGTAGAATCTAATCGGAAGAAGTGAGAAAGGTGTCCCAACGCTTACGAATTGGCTCAAGGCTGGCTTAAGTGATCACTTTTGGTGTCCATGGACAACGTTCACCAATTCCACCATTCTCACTCTCACGATGTAAGGTCCACCAATCTGTTCCGGCGCCATTTAGACGGGAGATCGCGATCTATTTGAGATCTGAAAAATGAGATCCCAAAAAGATGGTCGCTTCTAAGGTTTGCATAAAGCGTCTCTCGATTGCACCACGCACCACGTTGATACCCAAAGAAGAGGTATTTTAGACAGGTAAAGAAGAAGAAGACACGATGTCAAGTCAAGGATATATAATCATTAATATATTGTAAAGAAAACTTTCATGAAAAGATAAATAAAAGTAGGCATGTCGTGTAATTTGAAATATCATTCCGCAGTAAAAACAAAACTTTATTAAAGTAACAACTTTTAAAAAATGATATTTCCTGATAAAAAAATACCGTTTGGAGGGTATTTTCTTGAAAACGAAGATTAGACTATGTTCTTTAATATTTATAAGACAATTTTAAGAGTTTTTACAATTGCGTATTTCGTGGTAAAGGATTCAAATTTCTACGAAACAATGAGTCATGTTACGGTAACAAAGAAAAGCAATGAAACATTATGTAGTAGCGTTCCTAGTAATCCGGTAACCACGGGTTAGTTGAGTTGTCTGTAGACTTAGTGCGATACGAATATAAATCTTCGGATAGGTAGCGTCTTCGTCTTAGACTCTTTTCCTACCTGTTCTTTTCCCGAGCATCTCCTCTCTTTCATTCTTATAGTGATATTTGTATTGCATTGGGTTAGTTGGAAGAAATCGCGCCTCTTCGAAAAACTCGCCCTTGTTTATTGATTTTGTTAAATATTGTCATGTATTTACGAGTAGGTATACGTAAATTTCCTAGAACTTAATGTAAAGTAAAGAATAGATAAATAAAAAAGGCATTAAAGTTTGTTCACACATTAATTGTCTGCCAGGTACGAGGAATACCAAGTGATATTATATTAACCTAGTATCTTATTCAAGAACACAGATAATACAAACAATGGCGAGTTATCTAGAAAATATCAAACTCCTAGCCATTGCCCATTGACAATTCAGTTAATCAATTCAAAAACGATAGGGGACTATGATATTTCTAGAGACACACACTAACAAGTAGGTAACTAATACTAGATTTTGTATAAGATTTACGTTACCAATCTGAGTTCATGACGTGGATTCAAGAAGTTTGAGCTAGGGATAAATATGTATAAATGTGAAGCAAATGTGTGCAGACTATGTATAGTCGTTAAAGCTACATACACAATTTGTACGCATTGTCATGGGTGAAGTGCGTAAATATATAGGCAGACATCTTATATTACAACAACACCAAGTACATAGTACATAAGATAGCTGCTGGGGGTTCCATTGACCTCGAGACATTGAGTTCGATGACACGGCTATGGAAAGAGAGAGTAATAGGGACCCATGCGTCACAGTGATGTAATCCTTTTATAAGGGGTGACTATAGGCCAACCATCTTAGTTCTGATTCATAACATCCATGTATCATAGCCATAACTACAAATACTCCGTAAAATATACTTATCAAACATTTTAGTAGGTTTACTGGAAGACATTGCCTCAAGGCAATATTATGTACGCCTTTGTAAAATTTATTTTTGATTCCCGCCCGGGAATTCCCAGGAAATACCTTTAATTTTTATTTCCCGTTCCGGGAAAAAAGCCAAACATTTCCCGGGAAAAAAACACAAATTATTTATTAGTCATGCAGATTGCCATACCGCTACCGAAATCTTTGTTTAGTTAACTGTAGAATCGTAATTTTTCCGTAACATGTCGTTCTAATAATCGTAATAAAAATACAATTTCATAATCAATTACGCACTTATCAAATCAGCATTTATCACTTTATAAATCAAAATGATTAGAATAAAATAAAAAATAAAAAATATCGCTTAACCAAAATAAATTGATTAAGTATTTATTTTATGTAGAAAAATCATTAAATGCTGACATGTGTTTCTGTCGGCTTGATGGTGCAGTTACTCAATTTGGTATTCAGACACATGGGTGTACAAGTTTAAAAGGAATCCATAAATTTACCAATTTGCATTTTTTTTTATTTCTATTGTATGGTTTTAATTATTTACTAATGTAAAAACAATATGAGAAAAGAAAAAAAATGTTTTCTATGAAACAGTCGAAATACTTATAATGTAAACAAATGAACGTAGGTATAAATACCACCACAATTTTATATTCGGACACATTAGATAAACTTTATTTTCATGGCTTTTTCGGAGAATTTGGTCACAGATGCTGAGGAAGTATCATATTGCATTAAACTCTGAAATTGCAAAAACAACATTTATTTAACTTTTACGCAAAACTTTTACAACTTCCAACTCTATTAAATATTTTTTTAAACTCCCGGGATTCCCGGGAATTCATCTTTAAATTTCCCGTTTCCCGAGAACGAAAATAATCCGGGAAAATAAAAAAAATACCCTCTAGTAGCAGTATTAAAAATAGAAGTTAAATGATTGACAAGAAATGAGTGATCCACGTATTAGTCAGTCAAAATCACCATAATTTTTCTAGTTAACTATACTGGTGTACCTACCTAAAATTATTTATTATTATTTTGAATCTGGTTCGTGGCACAGTTATTTATTACTATGAAGATATTATTCAATATTTTACAGAAAAATAATTAATGTAAATTGTGCCTGATCTGACCTTAAAAATAGAATAGTAAGTCGTAAAAATAAATAAATAGACCAATAAATAAAATAATAAAGAATAATTAATGTTGGAATGAAAATAAATAATTTCAATATAAAATGGATTGACGTTTTATGGGTAATATGACAATATTGTACTTATATCAGTTATTTTAGAAGGATTAACTATGTAACAGTTACGAGACAGCTTGATTTTTTTTTAAGTATTCATTAAGTATATAATAGTATTATATCGCTCGTCAATGGTATAGGTTTACCGAAATCGATCGCGATTTAAATAATCAAGTAACGGATGTGCATTGTAGAATACTTCAAAACATTCAAAATATTGTACTTATTTTAGAAAATCTGGATGGTTTAAATTTAAAAGGTTGAACAGGTACCTACTTACATCTTATGTCAATCATCTGATTTCGCCAGATCACCAGTGATATATAATAGTACACCATAGTAATAATCAGATCACCAGTAATATATGAATAATATAAATAGTAACGATATTATGTTCACAACATATGTATAATTATGGCACGCATTATATAAAAAACTTTTTTGCTCTACGCCTGCTTTACTATTTAATTCATTAAATTTCATTCTTAATTCATTAAATTTCATTCTTAATTCACTTTAATTTCATTCTTAATTCACGGACATTCAATTTTCAAACAAAAAAATAATCAATGACTAAGCAGTTTAAAGTAGGTACGAGTACAATGTTGCCAACATTATCCACTTCAAGAATTATCTGTCTCAGTATCATCACTTATATCCTACTGATCTTGAATTTAATATCATTCAAAAACTTTTCAATTCATTCCTTAACGGAGAAATATAAACTATTGATGTAAGATCATTAATTTCTTGTCAGTTTTTTTTTCAGGAAAACATAAATCCTACAATAAATGTATGTAAGTATGGGTGGAATAAATGTTTTTTTATTTTATCGGAATAAAAATATTATATATGTATTCAAAACTTTCATGAGGTTCATCGTACTAACAAAAGATTTCTCTAATCTGACATATGTAATATAGAAAAAAGCATCATTATCAATTTATCACACCATTTCTCGGGCTAAGCAGAAAGGATCGAGCGCCACTTACTACTATTCTTACACACACTTTCAGTTTCATCACTGTCTTACAGTTCCTCATCCATGCTTTACTATTTAATGTGCTTAGCACCAATTCTTCTTCGAGGATCTGATTTAAATGGTGTTGTATTTAACCTCAGATGGTCATGGAGCCGAACACCATTCCTGTTAGTCATGTATGGGAAAAAGTAAAAACGAAATCCTATGTCATTTTTACAGTAGGACGTGTGCAAGAGAATCTTCTAGGCTGGTAAAAGAACAAACATGTTTTATCCTTATATTATTTTCTACAGCTCGAGCCAGGCCGTTATAACCAGAGATGTGCAAAATACTTCCAAAAAAGTATTTAAATACAAAATACAAATACTTTTGAATTTTTGTATTTCAAATACTAAATACTTTTTCAAAATGGTATTTAAATACAAAATACAAATTACGTATTTTCAAAATACTTTTTTAAAATACCTTTTTAAAATACTTTTACAAATAGTCGAACAAGGTGTAAGACAAAAGTATTTAATATTTAAACCATTGATGAATGAAAAAGAAATTAAAAACTGGACAAAAGTATACATAAATGGAGAAAGGGTTGACATGATTCGATATAGCATTGCTTGCAGACAATTGATGAATGCCATTGATGAATGAAAAACTGGACAAGAGTATACATAAATGGAGAAAGGGTTGACATGATTCGATATATCATTGCTTGCAGACAATGAGGATGAGCCTTAGGAAGAACTGTCAAAATAAAAAAAAAAAAAATTAAGTCATGACAAAATGTACCGTTGTTAGAAGAGATAAGCCGAAAATTGTCATAAATGGATTGAGTATCATCAAGCAGGTAAGAGAATTCCTGACTTGGGCTACAAAATAAATCAGAATGGATAATCCAAATCTGAAATCGTATGGACTACTGTAACATCATATTATATACAGGACTGCTCCAGACTCTTATCGTCTTCAGATGGTTTTTAATGTTGCCTCCGGATCATTTACAGAGAGAATAAGAGCTGCCACATAACTTCACTACTAAGAAGTCTACACTAACCGAGAGTCCTAGAGATACTGGTGTTTAAACTGTGTCTCACTGTCCACAAGGCAGCACACCACCCACTGAGCTGTTCCACTGAAGAAAATGTGTGGCGAAGGCTGTGCTCAGCTTCTTAAACTCGTTGAACTCAAAAGGGCAAATACCTCTAAATTTGCAGAAAGAAGAAACAAAGTCGCAGCGTCATCTGCCTGGAATAGATTGCCTTCAGACAAAATTGAAAATGCTACCATTCAGGAGAAATCACAGCGCCCTTGAAATGGCCATGGATCATTAAACGGCGTCATGTATCATTTGTTCAATCATCATTATTATGTGTGTATATCTCAAACATGGAGTACTCTAATGTAAACGTTGTATTTGTAATTCAAAAAATTGGCAAAAAAAGCTTGCGTAAGTGCATATCAATTAATGGCAGAATTTTGTTTCAAACAATAAAAAGGTATTTTGTAAAAGTATTTTGTGTAAAATACAAAATACTCAAAAAAAGTATTTCAAATAAAATACAAAATACTTTTTACAAAATGGTATTTGAAATACAAAATACAAATACGTATTTTGTATTTGTATTTTAAATACTTTTATTTCAAATACGTCACATCTCTGGTTATAACATAAATATTATAAACATAGGATACATATCTTTGTAATGTGCGTCAAATGTAATATACATTATCTTATTTATTTGTGATACATTTAATGTTGAGTTGGTTCATACCACATGCCAAACAATATCTTATTCATTTTCAAAGTAATTTTTCTACTACAACACAATTTTTTATGGTTTATATAACTTGAGATATTTTGATTTTTTATTTAATTTCAAAAAAGATAATGAAGCACTTCACAAGTAATTTTTTTTCTATGTGAGTTTGAATGCTTATTCAAAAACTCAAGTAGGCATTCTTAATACGAGTATTAATGAATGAAATAATGATATTTTATTGAGATAATAATAAACACATTATATATAATTATATATACAATAAACACAATAATTATACAATTCTTTATAATATCTGTTATAGGGGTATGTAGATTTTATATTTAGGTATATTATCATATAAGGATATTTTAACAATACCTACAGACAATTTTTTATTTGTACCCGTAGAAACTAAAAAAAAAAATGAATATTTGTTACATGGACTATTTTTTTTTTTTTTAAAAGATATATCTGGGCTTTGTTATAAACCCAAATACAACCTTATACACCTTTCACAGTAAGCTAGAAGCTTGTGTCGTGAAAGGGGAGTTTGCCGGCACCTGGGATCGAACCCCGGACCTCACGTTCATGAGGCCGAGACTCTACCTCCAGGCTACCGACGAACTCTATACTAAGACTATTTTTCCTGGAGTGCTGTTTTCAAAGAAGGACAAAAATTTATTATAGGATTTTGATTATTTACAAGGATGGCGCTCACATAAAAAAAATATTGTTAATTTTTGACAATTCAGCTTACATTTATGACAAGGGTTGTTTCTACCTAAGAATGCTTACAAATATGATACAAGAGATATGCGTGGGTATGGGTACCTAATCGAATTTGAAGGAAAAAGAAAATGTCAATTATATAATATATAAGTACATATATTATTATTATGTAGGTAGTTGATATTATTCATCCAAAGGTTTATAGATTAACTTGTATAAGTGTCAGGAACAAAGCGAGCTTAAGTAGTATGATGTCTGTATACGGTACAACATATACATAATAATATAGAGAATAAACTCGTAGAGGGTCACAGATTTTCGAGGGCTACTTTTGTTACTAAGGGGTGGCATTTTCCTAATATACATACATACACAACATCATTATTTTACTTATTTATACAAAATACCTTTATATATATTACCCTATTTCAAGAATATTTTGTCTATATAATTATATGAGTTCACATAGATAATATAATCTCAAGACAGGTGAGTGAAATAATTTATAATAATCATTCATTCTAGTGTGAACCAATATCAAGATTATAACATAATTAAAATATATGTTTTGTTTGTTTTTACATTTTTGTACATGTGTTGAATGATTGTGTGATATTATAAAGTTTATCCGTATACTTATAAAGGCAATTGCCGTATATTGTGTTTAAATAAATAAATAAATAAATATTTATACCAACTGTCAGGTACCTATTATGAATCCTTAATTCTTTTTTATACCTCAATTTTATGTCTACTGGTAGATATTATACCTACTCGTACAATGTCTCAAGGCAACAACAAGTAAGCCTTTTCTAAAACTATGTTAATATTTTATAAAATTAGGAGTAATTGTTATGATTTCATTTAAATATACCTGTTATTAACAAAACATTACGATAAATTTTAATACTTATGAATAAAACTTTGATTTTGAGACAATTAAAACATAAAAATATAGAAATAAGTGGTGAAAATAAAATATTTTTTGGAGAACTTGGCAAAGTCTCAAGGTATGCCAAATTTTTAGTGTTTTGTAAAAGGCAGGTATTAAAACATTTAATATCTTAAATTCAGCGATGAGGTTTGCCACCCATTCTGAATGTCTTATTTTTTCTTGAAACGAAGAGGATTATTTGCATGTTTATTATATGCAGCTGGTCTGCTGGTTACCCCACCTGTAGTATATGCCGTGGCTCTCTGTGTCTCCTACAGTAGGTATCTAAAGTATGAAATATCATAGCAATATTATTTTGTTCAAGAAATAAATACCTAAGCCTTTTAAAAAATGCATTGATTTGATGCATAGATTTCTAAATTATAATTAAAAAATTAAAACTGAAACCATTGTTATGAAATTATTTCACCACATTTAATGATAAAACTTAGGCGGAAGCCAAAATACAATCAAATTGATTATATTACCCGAATAACCTTTATACTGTAACTTTTGCTTGATACCAATTCTCTTTATCAAATTTAAAATTGTAACAAAATTATACAAGGTTTTCCACGAGGGAAAAAATAAAAAAAACTTATTTTTTTGACTGTAACCCAATTGAATCTCCCCAATTCAATCCCAAAGAAAATCTCCTTCCCACTACTTCTCATTCTCCAGCTACTAGTAGGCGTGGCTGGATCTCCTGGCAGACACGACCCAATTCTGCAAAAAATCCAGACTGCATTACATACCGACAAATCTATATGAGTATATTGTGTAATTACTTAGAACGTAGATAAATAAGATTGTGTGATTCTTTTGAAATCGAGTTTTCTTATTTCCAATAGTGCCTAAGCCTTCTAATAAATAATAAGGTTGTTATCGTATTCACTTCATATATTTTAAAAAAAAAAACAAAGATAAAAGTAACATCCTCCATTTTGCCTCTATAAATTTAACTTAGTCTAGAGATATTCTAATATAAGTATTATTGTCTCAGGAACAGTGCGATATAAAAGAAAGTTTATATTACGTAGTAACAAAATTATTCATTGTTATTTCCTTTTATTAATATTTTCCTTCGTTATATTATTTTTTTAGATTGAAATAAAACAAAACTTATACAAACAATTAAAAAAACAAATCTTTATAAACATTAGGAAGACGAAAAATTATCATAAATTAAAAAGTTAAGAGAGGTAAAAAGACAAAATAAAATATAAAACGTTGTATTAGATATTAATTATTAAAAAAAAACAAATATTTACTTAATTAACATATTTTAATAAAAAGGTTCATAAAAATGATCACGTTTCTTTTATCACTGATAAAAAAAACAAACAAATGAAAAAATAATACTATTGTTACTAAAAAAAATCTTCTTTTGTACATTCTATCTTCCTTTTAATTTGCAGTTACGGGTTCGTAGACCAAACAAACGATATATTCGTAAAATATTACCCCAGTGCAGCGTATGCATAATTATGCACGTTTACGCATAACGAATAGCTTTCCTCTAAACTATATACATAAAACTATACATCCACTATAGAACTAATTATTAAGATATTTTCAAACGACAGAGATTTTTAAATATTATATTATTTAATTTTGTAATGTGTTAATACAGGTATTCATTAGTAAAAACATTATCTCAGAAAATAAATAACTATTCAGATTCAAAAAACTTACTTCCACACTTCTAAATGAATCAGCAGGTACTCACATAACAGAAATATCTAATATATAAAAGGAAGTCGTGTGTGTTACAACACTTATAACTCAAGAATGGCTGTACCGATTTGAATGATCTCTGATTTGTTGGATTCTTCTCCGCCCGGAATAAACTATAGGCTATTAAAACATCTTACAAATTCACGGGAAGAAACAATATGAAGAAAATTATTTACGCCATACATTTTTAATTTCAAAAATAAAAACAATATGGAGAGTTATGGCGCTATTAGCGCCCCCACGTCGCCTGTTGCATTGTGCTAAAATAATCCGTAGGTTCTGCTATATTAAAAACCAAATTACTATAACTAATATGAACGAAATGTGTACTAATATTATTGTTTACTATAATTCGGTAATTACATGGCAATAGGTTGTATCTCACTAAAACATAATTTTACAGGAGAGCAAAAACAAAGTTTGCAAAAGAGATATTTCAGCCAAATTTTGAGCATTATATATCAAAATGAAGGTAATTATTATTTCTACAAGATAGATGTAACATTCTCTTAATAATTTCTTCTACAAGATGTATGTAACATTCACTAAATAATTTCTTGCAGTTTAAAAATATTTGAGTTTTTTTGCCATGTTGATGAAAACAATCTTTCTACATGTCAATAAGTTACGTCTTTTCTCTCTTTATTCTGACTATAAAGAGACATATCCTTTTGCCACATCAAATATTACACTATTTTGAGCATTTTATGGAACAAACTTGAAAACGCAAAAAATGCGAGATACAACCTATTGCCATGTAACTACCGAATTATTCGACTAATATTTATGTATCGATAGATCTTCTGTCACATAAATGTGGACGTGCACAGATTATATTTGAAATTGTATTTTATTTTTGCAGATGGAAAATTATTATTGAACCAAAAATTGTGCTATTAAAGATGAAAATAAGAATGTGTTCATGTAGGTGGTTCTGATGCAAGATTGTGTAGTGAAATTTGCAGACAGAGAAGAAAAATTACGAAGAAATCCATACATTTTTAATTTCAATAAAAAATGCAATATGGAGAATTATACAAAATCAACAATGAAGTTTTTTTTATAGATTGGCCTATTTATATGATAATTTTTCTATACATTCTCAAATTAGAATCGTTATCCATACAATTTAACATCTGTAGTTCTGATATTTCAATTTTTAAAAAATCATGGAAAGAATTTTTATAAATTTTAAATGAATAGGTAAAATCTACCTGAAAAAAAAATTAGTACCTACATAATTATATTACGTACTGCTGATAATTTATAAACAAATCTGAGTTAAGTATAATTGTTCACCATAAATTGTTCATGTCGGCCGGTGTGGCGCGGAGCTCTTTCCTTTGAGTCACGAGGTCCCGGGTTCGATTCCCGGACAGGGCAAAGTGAAGAATGACCTTTTTCAAATTGTCCTGGGTCTGGGTGTTACATATATATGTATATAGTGCATTGTATATGTGTGTATCGTCGCGTTAGTACCCATAATCAAGATTCATCTAAGTTTGGGACTAGCTCGATGTGTATGAATTGTCTATGTAAAAAAAAATGAATGTAACTTTCGCAGTTTAGCGGCCCCACCCGTTGTCGAGTACTTTTTTTTCCATAGAAAAGGTAATATTTTTGTAACTTGAGGAAATTGTTGCATATGTAGAATTATTTTAATTTGCCGGCAAAAAAAATCCACTTCGAAAATTAATTTCCTAAAATTCCGTACATATTACTCGACAACGGGTTGGGCCGCTCAAGTTTCATAGTTGCGAATTTTTTTTCCTATAAAAGAATTTTCCAAAAATTTGGTGACCAAAAAATAATTCACCATATGGCAACAATTTCCTCAAGTTTCGAAAATATTACTTTTACATGGAAAAAAGTACTCGACAACGGGTGGGGCCGCTAAACTGCGAAAGTTCCAAATGAATTATATTTTTTTACACTATACCTTGGATGACACACTTTGACAATTACGGGAGTTTGTAAAGAGATTAATAATATTAATCATTCATAAAGTCAGTGGGAGAGGGCAGAAGATAGGGCAGGTGTCGAACATGTGTTGAAAGGCTTGGTTTGGAGTGGCCAGAGGTCCTGGAAGCAGCGGTGGACAGTTATCTCTGGAGGAGATACTTAGGGGCAATGGGCCCCCGACCGAACTAGGACAAGGGGAAGAAGATGTATGTATGAAATCGTTCATTGATTCTTAGGCGGTACGAAGTTCGCCGGGCCAGCTAGTTGTTTAATAAATGAACGTAAGGAACCATTTCTCAGGAACATTATCAAAAACTGATAATATAATATTAAGCATACCTAATACGAATGTGAACTGAAATAACGTAAGTGTTAAGTACCTTCACAGTAAGTAAGTAATCAAATGTACACTCAGCTTAATTTTTTTTTTATTCTAATACCGTAACATTAAAAGGTTCCTTATCAGAAATTTGATTTGAAAAAAGCTGTGACATATTAGGTTGTTCGCATGCCAGAGGACAGGCTTGGAGGCTGTGGGAGAGGGCAGAAGACCGGTGGGCCGCCCTAGAAGAAGCTGGCAAGGGCAGGTGTCAAACTTGTGTGATGAAAGACTTGGTTTGGAGTGGCCAGAGGTCCTGGAAGCAGCGGTGGACAGGGATCTCTGGAGGAGGTACCTAGGCGCAATGGGCCCCCGACCCAACTAGGACAAGGGGAAGAAGATGTATGTATGTATGTATGTATATTAAGTTGTTTCGATTACGTGTACAATGGAAATAGTCATAAATAGCTTTTTTGTATTTTTTATAGTTTTATGTTGAGGCAGTATTTCATAATAAAGGTTGTCTTCTGTTCATGTATATTATACTTTGTTTTAGGAAAAACAAAAATACTGCGTGCGGAAAAATCCGCGTGCATTATTAACTACAATTTACCAACGTATGAAAATTTCCCAGTAAAACATCAAAAATATAAAAGCAAAACGAAATTCCGTAAACCAAAACATACATTAATAATGAAATGAAATATCTACCCATTTGTGTATCAAACATATTTTTCCAAAAGTAATTTATTTTAAGGTATGAAAGGAAACATTTAAAAAAACCTTATATAAATGTATTATTACTCATTTTTTCCGCTGAGATCGCTTTGGTCAAAAGCTGCTACGGTCTCAGTTCAGGGTGACATTTTAGGGATGATAATAATAATAAAAATTATAATTAATCATTATGAAGCATGTAGCTTGTATATTTCATCACGTTAAAAATAATAACAGCTTCAAAATAGAAGAACTAACACCTTCAATATAAGCGTTGATGTCTGACATCCAGTCCTGTTGATGATGCCAAGCAGAAGTCTTTGCGAAAACGTTTGAGATAAATAAATTTAATTTGAAAATTATACATATGAGGTAAATAAATTTCATTTGGAAATTATACTGTGTTTAAAAAAATATTTATGTTAATAATGATTTTCCAGAGTGTTAACACAAAAACATTGGATTTATGAATAATATTTATGGGTGAGGAAAGGGTGATCATTGTGTATACTAACTTAAGGGCCCCGTTTAGCAAAAACAGTAAAATATTCAATTTTCAACAAATTTGATAGAAAAACTGCCAAAACTTGTTGACCCTTGCGAACATATTGATTTGACAAAATAAAAACGGAGGCGCTATTTTCACCCATTTTTTTTTTTGTATACAAACAAAAATATTCCGCGAAAAAGTGGTTATTTCTACCCAAAGTACATACCAACCACAGATAACAGATACCAACTATTTGTTTGACGTTTATACTGTCATTAGACTTGTGTGACGTTTTGTTAGTAATTTCTAATTCGTGTTTTAACTTTATTTTGTTTATATTTAATGGATATTTTTATTGCATTTAATTTTCTCTTATATTTTCTACAAATTGAGTGTTTTTAAGTCGTTTATGGGTTAAATTTCTGGATTATAAAATGAATTATATCAACATGGGCGGCAAAAAGAAAACCTGACAAAAGCCGGAAAGAAGTGTTTTATGCCATAGATTAACCATAGAGTAGTGCTTTCACAGTTTTTGTTTCATTTAGGAAAAGGACAGAAATATAGAAATATATTTATTTACCTCGGGTTGTTTATGGTAAAAAAGAAAAAAAAAATGGGTAGAAATAACCTCAGCCAAATAAAAAATCAAATAGTTATTACCAATATTAGTTTTTTACTAAAAAGTGAATAAATCGCAGACTGACGAGATTTATTTAGGTACACTTTGTTATATCAAAATACGAATTATTTGTATAATATATATATTTTTTATTCATCCTATCAAGTATATAAATACTATAGATTTTAGCAAACTTTTTTTAGTATACAAAAAAAATTAGTTCATGTGGTGATTTTTGGTTTTAAAATATGAGAAATTTTATCAAAAAAAATATTTTTTAAGTCGGTCAATATCCATGAAAAAAAAAACAAAAAAAAAATATTTTTTTTGTTCTTTAATTGTAATAACTATCTAAATATTCTCAATATCAAAATAAATATATGAAAATTTGTAGGATTCTCGTGCATTTATGTACCAAACACACCCCCGAATTCGATTTTTAGAAATATACTTTTTTATAAACGAATACTATGAAGCTAAAATCAAGTATTTTTTTTAAAGTTAAAGTTTGATATTGGTAATTAATATTTGTTTTCATATTTTATTAAATCAAAATGTTCGTAGGTTCAACAAGTTTTGAGAGTTTGTGTACCAAACTTGTTGAAAATTGAATGTTTTATCGTTTTTGCTAAAGGAGCCCCTTAATCCATTGGCTACAACGCGTGTATGAGATTCTTTGAAGGCTTATTTAAATAGATTTCATACAGCTAGTCTACTGACTACCCACTTCGGGGATATGCAGTGAAACGTTATAATAGAAGTTATATTGTTATTTATTTATTTTATTCTTTACTGTACAACTGTACATTGGTTACAATATTACAAAATAAAACAGTGTCATATAAATATCAGTTATACAATTCAATGTACAGAGGGCAAGTTTATCGCTAAAATGCGATGTCTTCCAATTAACAGAAGTACCAGAAAATAATTTAAGAAAAGAGTTCAAAGTTCTTCGTTTTATTAAACTCTGGTACTTTAAAAAATAAACAGTAGAAGTTTGAATTAAAAATAAGCAGTATAAATTTAAAGAAAGGCTTTCTCTGCTTATGGTGGAATTTAAACTTCTACGCTTGTCAATTATTATTATTGGATAACATTAAAGTGACGATTACATGCGAATACACCTCATGGCCATTGTACAATTTATCAACTCTAGGACTTAACATTATTATATTTCAATTGTTTTGTAATATGTTTTATTATTTAATTAGGTTATTGTTTTGTCATTGATTTCTTTTTACATTTTGTTACAGGTATTATGTAACTTAATATTGAGGGTAAACTTACCCAGTATGAAAAGTCTAGACACGCCGCTAAGTACTAGGTAATATAATGAAAGCAATGTTAATATAAACTATCTATAGCCTAAAGCTACGCTAAACGATTAATACTGTACAATAGCAGTATGGCATAATTAAAGGAGACTTTCTTTTGGCTCAATTACCCAATTCCAGAATGGAAATAAGATTTATTTACGACGAAAGTAATGTAGAGTTTTTGTTAGACTGTTGTTCGAATGAGTCCTGCTAGGTATTTGTAAAAATAATTATCATTAGGACACAGCTTGAACACGACATGTCTCTTAATATCACATAGGCAATGGCACCATTCTAAATAATAATATTCCAGGCATGGTTTTCCGTGGTGAGTTCAGCGACCGCCAGTTCACCCCATCTCTTATACGAAAATTTACTACTATTCGGTGAGGTCAGAGATACGGAATTATATAACCTATAGAGTTTATGTAGCTTTTGTAGGCTGTGCGCTGTTTTAAGCCTTACACGAGTCGCGATAAACTAAACTAACGACTCGATGGAAGGAGAGAGAGAGAACCGAAGGAATGGGCTATGACGCAGAAATTATTTTACCTATTATGTACTACGAGCACACTACATACATTATATTATACTACTGTGAACTGTGAGACGCTTCTTTAATCACAGGGAGTTCTATTTTATAAATTATGAATAAGTAATATATTATTTTCAAACAAAGGATCTCGTTATTAAGTAAACAACATTGTTATGGACAAACCTGTAACCAGATGTTTACAGACAACGTATGTGAGGAAAATTCCAAGAAAGATTGAACATTAATTGGTCTAAGAGTTGATTCGAATTTGAACTGGAAAAAGCAAGCATGCAATATTAATGCTTGAATGTTAGAGGCATTGTGTTGTCCTTGTTTCGTTCAATAGTTATACAAAACTAAATATTTATTTGTGTAATTGAAAATGTATACGTTATTTTTTCAATTTACTTAATATTTAATACGTTAATGAATCCGTGCATTTTTTATAGTTATTTGTTTGTGGAATTGATGGAGTGGCATTGATGTTAAGAATTACCAATTGCTCAAATCAAAATTTTCGAAAATTTCGACTTGTTGATGTATGGAACTGGACAGTTGAAATCTCCTTGTTGTCTTATTGTTTATATTCAACAATGGCTTAATATTTAAGTCCAACCTCAATTTTGTTTTTTCTTTTCTCTTTTTAATTTAATATAATCATTTTATTTTATTACTATTGATGTTTTGTGCAAGTAACTATTAATTTTTTATATCTTAATGTTTGTTTTATAAGTTTGTACCTGCAGCCGTTAACTCTTATTTTATTGTTTTTGTCTGTCAAATTGTTTTTTTCTTTGCTATAATATGTTTAACATGTAAAAGGCTCACGTCGTGTAAAGCTGATAAATAAATAAATAAATATGCTCTTGTGAATCCAAATATAAAATATGTCGAATCATACTAATGATTTAATTGGTAATAATATCTACTATAAACATCAGATAATATGCATAGACTTTTCACACAGATCGAGTTAGTCCCAAACTAAGATATGAATCTTGTATTATGGGTACTAACGCAGCGATACGCATATATGCAGAGCACTAAACACGTAAGAGTCAAACCCAGGATAACTTGAAAAAAGTCATTACTCAATTTGTGCTAGCCGGGAATCGAACCCAGGCTTTGTGACTCAAAAGCAAGAGCGTTACCCCCACCCAATATCGGCCGTCAAAATAATATTTCGTCATGCTATCAGTTATATAATTATAATAACTATTCTTGAACTACGCAAGTATTGATTTGTAACGTAAATAAAAATTTGTATAAAAAAACAAGGAACCAATATAAATTGTACATTATATTATATCCCAGCTGTTTATGGTAGACAGGAATATTAATTTAAAGTGTTTCTATGTAAATATAAAAGTGCGCCAAATGTTGGAGGAAAACAAAATAATAATAAAAAAGAAAGTACTGAACACTGTAGTTAATTACTATAGATAAATAAAATTCTCTTTTATACTATCTACTAGGTACCTAAAAAATAATATTATTCATTTTGTCCCTTATTCAATTCTCAAGGGCAAACTTTTGATATCCTTTGAAGGCCATTTCAAAATATATTTTCCTTTAGATATATCCTTGTAGACGGTAAATTCATTGCTTATATTTCAAATCTTATAAAGCAGTCGTCTCCAACCTTTTTATCACCGCGGGCTGGTTAACGTTTGCTAATTTTACCGCAGCCCGCTGAGGGAGAGACGTTAATTGTTCACCCATGAGCACCTTTTGTATAGGTCTCACTTTTCTAGAATTTGATGGAATTTCGTTTTCACTCAAAATTTTATTAGGTACAATTTGTAATATTCTCGTCCTATTTTTATTTATTCTCTTAATTTTGGTTACATATTTTTTTATTAAATCAACTTTCTTCCAAAGCTGGTATTGAAGAGAGAAGAAATAATATAAAAGAGTGCAGGGTTGGCCCGTCTGGCCCTTCAGGCCTGTCCAATGACTTATAAGTAGGAGTTAATGACTCCTGAAATATCCAGATGTGAGGATGCCCACTTTTTGATACACTCCCAGATTTGATGAAATAAAAGAATTTGAATTTTGTTCAATTTTTTAAAAACTAGGGACCATTTTTTAAGGTCATTAATAATTTTTACAACCCCCTCTTCCTCGTCATCAAATTTTTGAAAAGGTATAAGGTAGCGACAAATTTCATGATGTTCTCGGAATTTATTACAATATTTGTACAAAAAAGGAACGCAGTACACGTTTCTTCCGCAACCCGGCGACACTAACTCCGCGATCCGTGAATGTAAGACCACTCTTATAATGTAACGAAGCAGAAAATTGTTATACATTTTTAAAACACTACGCAGCTTTGTGAAATAATTATTATGTTTTTGTTTTTTACCAGAACTTATCTTTGAGAAACATTTTTTCTTCACTGATATCACATTATTAAAGTGTATGAGAATAATGTATTTATAGATACATTTTTTGTATCGAAAAACCTATAGGACGAACAAAGTTTGAACAATTAATTACTAGAAAAGAAAAAAATAGTTGAAGGTTATAAAAATTATATAAAATACTGAGGGATATTTGTGTTCACTAAAATTTACTTATTTTAAAAACTAACATAGTATTAAGTTGAGGTAGATGTTGATACATGGGTTTGGAACACTTGTATTATTATTATATATCACTTGAATACGAAGAAAATTGTGAAAACATTCAATGTTAAAAAATAACAATGTTTTGAACTTTTGAACATGATTTTTTCATACACTTTCGTTCATTTTAAATTAATGTCTTGAACTTTATACTTATATAGAGGCATTTAAATTATTTTTATAATTTATATACTTCTCTTTTTAATATAATTATTATACTACTCTTTTTTAGAGAAAAAACTGTTTTTTTTTTGTTTAGAATGTCAATTATTATTGGCTTTGAAATTACGACACGAAGAGATGCTGATCTCTCTAAAGTTCATGACTTTGCTTTTTTCAGAGATACCATCCCTAATATTATCTGGTTATATTTTATATAAAAAAAAAACAAGCAGCCTTCTATTATAGAACTAGTAAGTGATATGTCAAATATTTTTTTACAATAGTTGACTGAAACATGTTGTGTAACTGGCATTTTTTTGTCATCTCTTTCCGGCTATTAAAATTTGGTTCTACTTTTCCAAGTTTTTATGTGACAGTGTATTAAACATTATTACCTACATGAGGTACACTCAATATCATGTTTGGCTTGATGTGAATCAAATTCTAAATAGTGTATGCTCTATTAGTATGTATGTTTATGTATGTTTTATTATGTATGTTTTTTTTTTGTATATTTTTAAACATGTAAAAGGCTCACGGATTTGTAAATAAATAAATTAGGAAGACTTACTCTACATAATACTTATGTATGTATGATGGATTTCAGTAGGTATATGAGATGGTCCAGATCAACCTTTGGAACATCTGACGAATTTCCAAAAATTCTCTTTTTGTTACATTTAAAATTTTAGGAAAAGTTATGTAGCTTAAAAACATTGGTTCACCCTTTGCTATGTAACATATTATATTTGTGGACAGGAAGAACGAGTGTCGATGTATTATTTTGAGTTTTTTAAAAAAGCTGAAAAAAATAAAATCACCTAACAATCCACAAACCTCTTAATACTAGAATGTATGTGTGTACGAGTATGAAATGACAACACTGCTAATTATTATTGGAAACTTAGCCTTATTATCGCATAGCGCCCAATACTCCACGTACCTGAGTAACCTTTCATATCTACCTTATCGTTATTTTGTAACGTAAACCAGGGAGAGAGGGGGTGGGAGGACATAATTATTACGTGGCATAGTAACAACAGGTGTTTGAAAGGTATTCGTAGGTAATTGTATTGTGTGCGGTTCAAAAGTGTGAACCTAAATTCTTTTGTCAGCTCATAGAATTATTCATCACGGCACTATTTTTGTCCTAGGTTACCTACATACACATATTTCATTTGCTCTCTCTTATATGAAAATAATCATAATATTTCATTTGACTCATAAAAGCATTGAATAAGTTATTTAATAATGCGTATATATCTGATAGGATATTAAGGTATTTATTATAAGATATGCATCACTTGCAGAGTAGAATTGGTTGGAAGACATCGCATTTTAGCGATAAACTCGGCCTCTGTACATCGAATTGTATTATAACTCATATTTTTTTATGATACTGTTTTATTTATCGTTGTTGTTTTTACAATACACATGAAGCTGTCATTGGGTTTATAAGAGAGAAAATCAGAGCCTCTGGTATGTCGCCCGGTAGCTTAATTGGACAAAGCACATATCGCGACAAGATGGGAGTGCGGGTTCAAGTCCCGTCCGAGGCACTACCAAATGAGGTGACGTTGTCTTTTCTAAACCTTATATGGTAGTTTCATGTGTTAAATTTAGATACTGTTTTAATTTGTATTATTGTACACAATGTACAGTGAAGAATAAAATAAATAATAAATAAATAGAGAAGAGACTATTAGGTATTCCAGGTGGCTTAAGCGCATTATACCACGGTAACGTTCACCAATTCCATCTTTCAATTCCAGCGTCTCTCATAATAATCCTCTTTTCTCAGAGCGGGTGACTGCACTAATCGCTGTATAGCGACATCGTTCAGACAATCGTACCTACTAGGAATTGAACCCAGCATTAAATTATCAAAATTAACTAGCATGAAAAACGTAAGCTTAATAAAACTTTTCAATATTATGAATTAATTTAAACTAATCATAGAAGGGAAGATTGAGGGCCGTAGAGGGGTTGGAAGAAGGCGGCTTTCCTGGCTCCGGAACAATCAGGAGTGGACCGGGATGAGAGGTGTGGAGGAGCTGTTTCGTGCAGTCCAGAACAGGAGGGATTTCTCCCAAGTGGTCGTCAACGTCGGGGGGACCCGACAAGACTTATAGAGAAGAGAGAAGAATTTTAACCGCAAAGGGGAGTTTAAGCTCTTAGGTATTCTCCTAACACTTACCATTTCGTATGTGTAAGATTAAAAAGGACTCAAGTTGAGAAATGCTCCGCATAATTTTAAAACGAAGGAATAAGAAAGTGGAAAATAAAAGATAAATATTTGGCCTAAAAAGTTTGTAATAATTTACTCTGTATATAAATGAATCGCATTTTGAGCCTATTTGGATAAATTAGATAACCTTAATTTGTATGAGTAAATAACGAAAATTACTTTATCACAACAGCCACAAAATTGTGTAATTATTATTACAACTACTACGTTATACCTACTATTATATACCAGGGGCGTACTCGATATTTGGTTGTTCCCATCACTGAGCATAACATTTTTTGAACAGTCGACCGAAGTACATATTTTTTTGGATAAGAATTTGAAAACTTATTAAAATTTGGGACCATCTTTTTTAAGCACTCGAGTCCCTCTGTTTTGTATAAAATTTTGAATAATGTCACGCTTTTTACTATTTGTTATTAATATTGTGTTCAATTTGACTGCTAAGAGGAAGCAGCTGCCCATACTTTTCTCGTACCAGTTTCGGAATCCTAGAGGATAGGGCCAGGGGAGAGCAGCCGCCTTTCTAATATCAATATACCCCTTTGCAATGTAATCAACATCACAAAATACATTACACTATTATAATTTGAATTACACGTTCCTACTGGAAACAAACTTTCCAACTAATCATTAAGATATGTGTAGAATATAAATACAAGCCTTGTACCTTAAAGTTACATCATTATAATATGAAAGGTACACGGCAAAAACAGGTTCACTGACAAATAATCATTTTACATGAAGGCAAAACATAAAGTTTGTTGAGACATCATTTATTTTCATTATTTCAATGTGATTTACAAAAAAATGGGCCAGTTTTTTTTAACAATTTATTTATACCATTCTAAAGAACTCATTGAGGTGAACAAAACTGCATTTTAATCACGAAAACGACAAAATATCAATGAGTTTGTTTTTGCCGTGTAGGTACCCTTCTTACTTAGTCCACACTTAGTACTAGGTACCCCGCACTAGGCACTCAATAATATGTTTTTGTGTAGTGTTAGTTAGTTATTATTTTATTCAGAGAAATTAATAATATATTGCTTCAGATTCTTCAAATAAATATTTTATCCCCATCTTGTTGTTAACACCCTGGTCAGTATTGTTCTCTAATCATTAAGCTTTAGTATCCCTAATTTAAAATGTAGATAAATATTATTTATTAAACTTCTTTTAACTCAAATCTGTCGCGAGATAAATACGTAAAACTCGATAAATAAATTATTTTACATTATGTAAATTGAAATGTAAATACATAGGCAAACTATAAAAAATGTATTATTATGGTTTCGTGTTAAAGGAGCACGAAGTGTATTTTACATTATATAGTACTCCGCTACATTCTCAGGCAAGCGGTAACCAGAGTGTAGCATAAATGTTTTGTAAAATTTAGTAAAGATGGCAATTTTTCTACATTTTATTAGGTTGAGATGATGACACTTTAGTTAATAAACAATTCAAAACACGGAATTAAGGCAAAAAGGAAAAACAATAAAATAAACTTTAAATACGCCCTCGCGTTTGTTTAGTCACAAAACGACGCTAAATAAATTTTCCAGATGTGGAAAAATGGAACATTTTAACCTCTTTCTTAACTCGTGTTTATTATCTGCCGAATATTTGTATCTTCATTAACGCAGACACAGGAGAGATACCTGAGGACTTTGCCAAATGTCTGATACGAGCGCTTCCTAAGAAAGCAGGCACTACAAAGTGCGAACAACACAGAACCTTAAGCATGATATCACACGCTTCTAAGATACTCACCAACATTATAATGAAAAGGGCGGAAAATAAAATAAACGAAACACTTACAGAAGATCAATTTGGATTCCGCAAAGAGACAGGTACAAGAGATGCAATCCTGAGTCTCAGACTTACTCTAGAAAAGAGAATAGCAATTAATAAAAACACATACATAGCATTCATCGACCTTGAAAAAGCATTCGATAAAGTAGAATGGGAACAACTTTTTAACACCCTCAACCAGATAGGAATGAGTTATAAAGACAGAAGAGCAATCTGGAGCTTATACAAGCGGAGAGAGCTGTGCAGAAGCAAGGGTCGAACAAGGCGTAAGACAAGGATGCTCAATGTCGCCAGCTCTCTTTAACTGCTATATACAGCGAGCCATTGATGAACTGAGAGAAGAAATGAAGAACTGGGCAGGAGTAAAAATAAATGGGAAAAAGGTCGACATGATAAGATATGCTGACGACATAGCACTGCTCGCAGACTCCGAGATGGAGCTGAACGAAGCCTTAGGAAAAATGGAAAGTATACTGTTGTCAAAGTACAACATGAAAATAAATAAAGAAAAAACAAAATGTACGGTCGTTGGAAGAGAGGAAGCGACTGCGAACATTGCCATAAATGGAGTGAGCATCAAACAAGTAAGTGAATTCGTGTACCTGGGCAGTAGAATAAACCAGGATGGACGCTCCAAAGCAGAAATCGTAAGCAGAATAAACCAGGCAAGGATTGCCTTTAACAAAAAATCGAAGATATTGGAATCCCCAAATATTGACTTAAGCGTAAGGAAGAACCTTACTAAAGCCTTTGTTTGGAGCATTCTGCTTTATGGTTGTGAGACATGGACCATCAGCAAGAGTGAAAGCGGACGGTTGGCGGCCTTTGAAATGTGGTGCTACAGATGCATGCTTAAGATCCATTGGTCGGAGCACGTCGAAAATGAAGAAGTATTAACCAGGGTAGGCGAAAAAAGGCAACTCCTTAAGAGAATCAGCCAACAACGAGCTAACTGGATTGGCCACAACATCAGGCACCCAGGACTACTCATAGCCATCGCGGAGGGTAAGACCGACGGGACAAATGGCAGAGGCCGACCAAGAGACGCATATATGGACCAACTGAAGAGTGATATGAACTGTGGCTCGTACGTGGAGATGAAAAGACTGGCGGAGAATAGAGACGAATGGAGAAGAAAAACCAAACTCGTTGCAGACCAATCCAATGGATTGTAACTCATTATATATATACATTAACGCGTTTTCTTGTCAAAGGTAAATAATCTACCAATGGATTGTTTGTTTGTAATGGTATGTACCAGGGCATCGATTCAAGAAACACTGTATCTAATAATTTATAAATAATCAAAACACTATTATATTTTCACTATATTTATTTAAACTCTAACGTTTTCGCCCACTTCAATGGGCATTCTCAAGAGTACTGTATCTCTAATATATAAAAGGAAAACGTGTGTGTTACACCATTTATAACTCAAGAATGGCTGAACCGATTTGAATGATCTCTGATTTGTTGGATTCCTCTCCGCCCAGAATAGCCGAAGGGCTATTAAAATATCTTACAAATTCACGGTAAGAAAAACTATGAAGAAAATTATTTACGCCATACATTTTTAATTTCAATAAATCATGCAATATGGAGAATATACAAAATCAACGATGAAGTTTTTTTAAAGATTGGCATATTTCTAGAATCATTTTTCTATACATTTTCAAATTAGAATCGTAATCCATACAATTTAACATCTGTGGTTCTGATATTTCAATTTTGAAAAAATCATGGAAAGAATTTTTATAAATTTAAAATGAATAGGTATCTACCTAAAATAAGTACCTTTGCCTTTGAGTCACGGGGTCCCGGGTTCGTTTCCCGGCCAGGGCAAAGTGAAGAATGACCTTTTTCAAATTTTCCTGGGTCTGGGTGTTACATATATGTGTGTAAAGTGCATTGTAGGTATATGTGTATCGTCGCGTTAGTACCCATAATACAAGATTCATCTTAGCTGGATGTGTGTGAATTGTCTATGTAAAAAAAATTAATGGAACTTTCGCAGTTTAGCGGTTCCACCCGTTGTCGAGTACTTTTTTTTCATAGAAAAAGTAATATTTTTGAAACTTGAGGAAATTGTTGCCATATGAAACATTATTAATTTTGAATTAGTTCACAATTAGTTCAACTGAAAGTTTGAAAAACTAATATAGGTTTACTGGAAGGCATTGCCTCAAGCAATAAGTACGCCATTTGTGCAAATTTATATTGACAAAAAATTGTTTTTTTTATTATTATTATAAATGTACAAAATACAAGCAGGTAAATCAGAAGAAAGTAACAATAAAAGTGGAAAGAAATAAGTATATATGTACATATATTGCGTTATATAGTGAAGTCCCTCTAGTATACAATTTAATTTTTTTAAGGTTTTATAAAAAATAATAAAATTGAAATAGGAGTTTTTTTCATTTATTTTCTGTAGAATATTTTACTCATATTTTATGTTATTTAATATTATAACATATTTTCTAGAAAAGTGGTGCCATTTTTCTTTTTTTTTAATAAGTTTACATGGTCGTTATTTATGTGGAAGTTACATGTATTTTCTATTATTCATTCCCTTCGCAACAATAACTTATATTTCGTAGTGAAAAATAACTTTAAAAAAAAGTGTAGGTGAGAGTGTGAAAAAGACATTTCATGCGCTTGGTAAATTAACCCCGTTTAAAACGTTATAGCTTAAATAAATTTCACTTATACATACATATATACATACATACACAATTCTATAGGAAATGAATCAAAATAAAAATTAAAAAAAAACCTTTCGGGCAACTGCGAGGTAGCATCTTGGTATTTCAATCCTGAAGTCTGGAGATCGAATCTACTAATAATGAGGACATTTACAACACAAAAGTGTTAGTAGGAGCATTTACAGTGTGATAATTTCACTACATGATTAATAAAATTAATCTCGTTAACGACACTAACGTGTCGAAACCGGTCCCAAAATTAAAATTAATTCTGATTATTTAAAAAAAAAATATTTAGAAAACTCGCTTTTTTAATCATCCATTCCAACCCTTTAAATTTTTCAAATTTCCTGCACGTAACCTGCTATTTCGTAAATTTTAATGCGATTGATATGTACATATTCATTCATATCCTAACGATACGTTATACAACAATAAAATAGCCCCAAATTTATTGAGGGACGACATACCTTTGTGAAAATTCAATTTATAAAATTTTCGATGTTGCTCTATATAATAATCATATACATACATATATATATATATATATACCTATAATATAAAAAGTTTCCTAATTAAACATTTCAAATAAAATAAATCATGCATAAGAGTTTAAATGAAGTATTATAGAGTTCACGGAAAATAATAATGATTATAATTTGTTATTATTGTGTTGTATGTATAGCGAGGACTTAGGAGCGGGGGTGTGGGTGTAGACGGGAGAATAGAGGTGGAAAGGGTAGTCAGTCATGATGTTCAGGGGGTTGTTATACTAGTTGTTAAGTGTATCAGATACGCAGATGGGGAGGAGGGTGGTAGGCAGACCTTGAAATACTTGGCTTTGGGAAGAGTTTTCCAGGAGGTATATTGAACTCTCCCTAACATTCTTTTTAAAGCCATTTACGAGTTTTTATTTCATTCTCTCTATTATAAGTAATGTTATTGTATATTTCGGTATTTTATTACACAATGTAACTAGACATACCTAGGATTGCAAAATTGAGTTTAAAATAGATATTATTTTTACATAACATCCTTCGATATTAATCTTAATTCTTATGTTAATATACAGAAAATAAGTCTTTTAAATGACATAATGCCATAACCAAATTAATATTATTTTTTTATTTTGAGAGATAACGTGTCTTTAGTTCACTAAAAACACTTATCTACGACTACATTTAAATATAGAAGAAGAATAAAAATAAACAAAACCCTTAATGTCCCTTAGAGGAGATACTCACCACAAGGCATTTCTTATGACTGCGATGTCCTTTAGTCCCTCTTTTCTCGTCCACGCTGGGGAGACTCACCATCCACCCGGATATTGCAGGAGTCGCAGAAAGACATTTGTTCATATCCACAGTAAAGAGATAATTCAGGACAGAAGAACTTGGAAGATGAGGACAAGAAGAGCTTTTCCATATGACGTAAATGCAAGGGCATGAGAAGAAATATAAAAAATCATTCATTTTAAACAAGTACACTCAAGAAGTACAGATAAAGAGAGATAGTTTAATTAGGGTTGATAGAGGAATATCAAAATAAATAAAAATAGGAGTTTTACTATTAGAATAAGATGATATAGGTTTAGAAAAAAATAGGCTGAAAATAAAACAAATTTCATCGATATTTTATTTGAGTTTTTGTATGTAACGATAATAATAATATATTTTAGTCGTGATGACCGTCATACACAATATGACTGGCATGAGACGTCCCTCTCTATTCAGAACACTCTAACGTAATGAAGCTCGGCGCATAGTGTCGTGCCGCTAGTATTTATATCAGTGTTTTCTCTGTTCGTGTATTACACTCACACCACTTTTAACGCAATTCTCTGAAGACTGATTACTCACTATGTTTTACCCTTGAATTAACACTATATTTTTTCGTGCTATCCCAGTCCCTTCATTTCTCTCAAAACGGTTTATTATATTCAAAGATCTAGCAGCCCTTAAGTGCTTTTGTTGTATTTGCTTTTTCATTACAAAATTTAAGTGTTAATTCAGCATTATTTACAAAGGTTTTGAAAAATCCCATAAAAAGGATTAAAAATGAAATTGATTCCTTACACAACGAAATTTATTTTAAATAATTTTTTATAAGGAACTTTTCTAAACTTTATGTTTTTATTTTTCAACGATTTTCTTTAGAATAAAGATATAATAAATATATTTATAAAAATAAGATCCGTGTATTCGAGTAAATCATTATATGTCAGAAAAAACTTACTGCGGAGAAAAATATTTTTTGCAATATGAAAAAAATAAACTAATTTATATTTTCGTAGAGGTGAAGGCTGTATAATAAAAAGATCAAAGAGCTAGAAAAAAATGAAGGAGAAAGGTAGCTATTAGCAGAATGTTTCAAAGTCCATTACTATGCAAAGGTTGTGTAGCTGTACCACTGTGGACGAAAATTCTAAATAAATGAAGTTTAGTTTAATTATATTATAAATATGTATCTACACGTGTAATAATAAAATACGGAGGGAATTGGGAGGGAAAGAGTGAAAAGAGAATGGAAAAGAGACCCACTTCACACCCCGGATATCTCAGGAGTCGTGGACTCTTATGAATCCGCATATTAAAACAAAAATTATCTTCACGGATGGAATAACCGACGTGAGAATTTTTTATGCAACTACTCTCTCTTCAACGTCACATTTAGAAGTGAACAAATTAATTAAGGAAAGATAGAAAAATATATAAAGAAATGTATATATTAATTGTGTCGGTGCACACGTAGTAGAATTCCATAATAATGCAATTTGAAACAAGTGTTCCTTTCTACTATTGTTTGTTAATTCGCAGAAAGACGTCTCTCTGCGAATTAACAAACAATAGTAGAAAGGAACACTTGTTTCAAATTGCATTATAAAGAAATGTACCTAATCAAAATTAAAAGAGTAAAATCAAGTATATCAAGAAAAGCACAAAAATAAAAAATAAATGACATATGTATACAATTTGATGAATAAACGAAAACCAAGTGTTCAAAGACGTGTGTAAGGTTTTAAAGGGCGCGAGTCCCAGAGTCGTCAGTGCCTGCATGGTGTTGGAACATTAAACCCTCCCAAGAGACATACCCACGAAACTTAATGCGAAAAAAGTGAAAATAGAAGTTAAACTTGGCTTTTCTGTATAATAGTGTTGTGTTGAATAGGTATATATATATGAAAGTGTTACAATCATTATACACACAAGGAAACTGCGCAGAGTATTCTTATTACAACTACACGCTAGTACTGTTTTATTATTTTTAGTGTTCGTCTATTTATGTATATGGGAACACTTCTATATAACTGTAACAATGTATGCACAAAGATCTATGAGTGAGTTAAAGTGCTCAGGTCACTGTACTCTACGCACTTTTCACGGTCGCATACACACAAATACATAAACATATTATAATTATTATTAAACAAATTTTCTCTTAAACGCTAACAACAATTTGTGATATATTTGCATAATATTATAATCAAATTTAGTTGACTATGAATAACATTATTGTGTCGATGGTTGCAAACATATTTTCTATCCCTAATCTTTTTAAATCGTTGAAATAATCCAAAATTTCCTAAAAATAAAGATTCACAAAACGAGAGTTTATACTATGTGCACTAACTAAACACTGTATGTAGTAGCTACATAAGTTCATCACAAACAAAATATATTTTCATAGTAGATGGCCTTAATAAGAAAAGAATAGAATATCTGTAGATTAAAGTCAATAACTTTAAGTGTTTTTTTAATTTAATACAATAGTAAAATCGTTTAATAATGAACAATTTTTGTAAACTTTCATGACTTTCTAGTTTTAATTGATTTATTTTTTTAAATATTTAGTATAAGTTTCTATGTAGGTACTACACCGCACATTTTTTCAAAAAACACTACGGGTTTCAACGCTAAGATGCGTCATTGACGAGTGTCAAACTAAAACTATACTCATCAATGACACATCATAGCGTTGAAACCCGTAGTGTTTTTTTTTAATATATGTAGTGTAGTACATAATACCTAATCACTCGTAAACGAGTGGATAGCCTTGAAAAATAGAATAGAATAGTATATAGTAACTTTTAATAAATATTTTAAAAATGTTTCGTGATTACCACATTGTTAGTGCCAATAATCTCAATAAACTAAACAAATTAATTGTTATAGCTGTATAGGTATTATTGATTATGTCAAAACTGTTTGTTTTCGAATGATTTTTTTTTTAATAAAATACAAAGTAACCATCTATCTATCCATCAATTCTCTCGTTTACGAGTTATCAACAAAAATAAAAGAATATACAGTATTCTAAATATTTGGTAGAAGAAAAATATTTATTTTTTATACCATTATTAAAATATTCGAGAGACAATTATTATTGTATCGTAGAATACTATTCAAATTGCGCATTGAAATATTATTTAAGCTCAAATCATTATATTATAATTTATACCTAGAAAAGAAATCTATGGCATTTTTGAATATTATTTGAACTCCGTCAACTCTAAAGACAAAATAACAACAGAAAGTCTACTCAAATGCATATTATAAAAGTAAACAATAAAATATAGTTATATGTACTATGGTATATAATTCATAAAAATAATGTTTTCCATCACTTGGAGTACAAAACTGTATACAGTTCAACGGTGAATCAATTCATAGAAAGGATCATAACATTAAATGAGGGGAGTCTATCACCTCCGTATCAAATTGTAGTTTCCTACTAAATATGTACCTCAATTATTACTTTTATTTATAAAATGACTGAACTATTAAAGACATGCTTTACTGAAGCAATTCACTTATGTGTGCGATTCGCCAGACTAGAACTTTGAATTCATTCAATCATCAAGTAAGCGAGAATGGGTAAAATTGAATAAGTTTTCAGGCCTCCTAAAGAAACTCATAAATCATCATTGATCATACATCCACAATCTACAAAAAACTAAAAAAAAATACAGACAATTTCTCATTAACACTTTCAAGATTTTATCACAAAAATAGGAAAAAGAGATATATGGCGTGGCAGTTCTTTGATTCCTGTCGGATCTTAACTTTTCACACATGGCATTCTCCAGTTTACAGGATAATATTAGTATTAACGCTGACAGGCGAGGATGAAAAAACTAAAGCTAGGGTGAATGGACGTGATAACTATCTTATCACAATATAGGACAACCAGGTATGTAACATAGGTTCCATAATACATTTGGGTTTTCAATATTTTAAGACACCCACGACAGGATGAAAAAGATTGATAAATAAATACATAAACTTTATTCGCTTTCATAAATGCTACACGCTACAGATGTACTCGTATAACACATTATCAATACGACTGATTATCCACTAATAAAAGTAAATAAATTATCATTTCATAGAGTTTAATATTCTTGATATCACAATTATTATTTATTTGCGAGGCAAAGTGCAACGCTTATATGTAGAAAATAATAATTAAAATTTTAGCTGATATCACTCTCAATTATAACAACGCTCAAGATATTACTTAACAACGAGTAAATAAATAAATATATTCGAATTATTATAGGTTAAATATGAATATTAATATTTATATAAAACCCTCAGTAATCAATTAACTAGTTGTAATATCTTTCAGACCTCTTACACTAGTTGCAGTAGAATATAAACTAATAATCAGCTGACTGATCAACAATGCGGAGCTTAGTTACATGGTGGAACCATTTTTTTATTACACACTTTCAAGCTATAGAGAAACTGTTTTATGTTCAGCAAGTGTGAGAATCACAGAATAAACCTATATTTATTGGACATACAGAAAATCATCTTTGTGCACCGATGAAATATTCTATATATTGTATGTATTAGAGTTTAATTCAAAGTTTCAAGCAGAATTTATTTTCGAATGAGCAGTTTTGAAGTAATACCAAATTGTTTATGAAGCAATGATTCAATTCAATTCAGATCGCGAAGTGAATCGTAACGTTATATCGCTTCAAACAAACCGTCACTTGTTCATAGAAAAGCGTGAGTCTTTCTGCAAGAATAAAATATAATAGGCACGGTCTATTATAAGATCGAGGGTCCTTTGTCTACTATACTAGGTAGGTACTATGAATACCACTAACACTATATTATTATAATACAACTAATACAACAATATTACATGAAGTTGTGGGGTTTAGTTCAACTGTTCTAGGAATCAATACGCAGAGTAGAGATGTTGTTTGTCAATGCGTTCATTGCACCTTTACCATATCACATAATATCTAACTACCTCTGTAGGTACATGATATTTTATAATGAATAAACAAGTCTATATAATATGGGTACTAACTGCAATCATAGTGGCTTTAGAAAAACACTATTATTTCAGTAGAAGTGCGTTGACCTATATGGGGTTCTATGCTGCATCTAATAGCGGTAGGTCATGGATTGATATTTTTTTGTTCAACAATAAAATATTCTAGTTTATTTAAATTAAAGTATTATTTTTGAGCTCGTATTCATGATTGGCGGTTAATATATTGAATACACATTTAAAAAGTATTTGAGTTGGTTTGTGAATGAGCATTCATTATAAAATGAGTATGTTTAAAAAAACTTTGATTAACAAATACTCGTTTTTCCATACACGTCGTTCTTGAGCAAGGCAAATGTTTTTATGAAAAATTCGTGTAGTGTATATAAATTTACTTCGAATAGCTAAATTCTTATATTCGGAAATGTGTTAATGACCTCGTTATCAACATTATATGAAGGGTTAGAAAAAGAACCTACATGATTAAGTGTATTATGTAATAAATAGACTGTTGGGGATATAAAATTAATAATTATCGGTAGCAATCTACCCCATTCTTGTGATAAATACTAATATGCATAGGTACATGAAAATAGTTGTGACATCGCAAAATAATTATTACTATAAAAATTCTAATTACCCAGCAGATACTATAGATTAAAATAAATATTACCTACGCATGTAAAAAATAAAATATAATACATAAATGCAGTTTTGATATAATCCTAAAAAAACATGTAGTAATGAAAATAAAAATCCATAAATCTGACCTGATTTCCATCCTTATGAGTAGTAGTCCATTGTTTTTGGGCTTCGTTTGCGTTGTGATGATGTCTTTGGTACCGAGAGGTATGGGTGTCTAGGGCTATGTAGGAATATGGTGGAGGCGCCAGAGAGGAATATGGAGGAGGAGGGCCAGGACCGGAAAAGGGAACAGTTTCTCTATGAGGGTCTCTCGGAGGAGGTGGAGGATTCACATAGACACTATGGTAAGCAATTGCCTGGTGCTGAGAAGGAGCTGTGGCATTAGGAACTATAGGAAGAGTGAGTTGCGACGACTGCACAGTAAAACCATTGTCTATATTGTGGTAACTGGGAGGTACTACTAAACTACTATTGATGTCGCGTGTTCTACTCTCAACCGTTCTATTCTCCGTATCCCTTATATCTAGTCCAGATAACGACTTCACTATCGACGAATGTATTGCATCGCATGAATGAGAATGTATAACGTTTTCAGACTTTTTGACTCCAAGTGATGTTTGTACTCCATCAGACTTTTTTCTCTTGAAATATCGCATCGGACCAGATGACTTTCCTTTGGATGTCTTTTTGGGAGTTTGGTTTTCTTCTTTGAGGACTGTTTTATTACTTTCAGCAGCAGATCCTGGACAGCAAAAGAAGCAGTTTTGATCAGAGCTACTACTGTTACTTGTGGTGTGCGGAAAACCAATTACAACTTTATTTACATGCGTGGATGATGGAATGAAATGAGCTGAAATACTTTCAGACGTCGGAAGTGTTTGGGGCGACGGTTGATGAGAAGACTTCCTTTCTGGAATGAACTCATACGACGAACTTGTTTTTATGTTTGACTGCCCTGGAGTCGACAGTTCTGCGGTTAATCCATCTCGTAAATTTGTTTGACCGGCTTGTGTGAATCGAATATCTAAAGAATACTCTGGAGGTAATGCGTTTGGAATGGTACGAACAATGTTTTGGGAGAACGAAGATGATGAAGTCGATTGCGTATTGCTTTCTGCTTCCGAATCCTGCATGTTGATGGCAGTGCGAGACGTCACACTCTGCGTGGTTTGTAAAGTCGCGGGAGCAAAGTAAGCACTTGCGTGCGATAGTTGGGATTGGATAGTTACGGATGGGGATTGGTGGCTTCTCGTCGATGACGATGAGAGGGGGATCCATGGTTGATTTTGGAAATTCTGTGTCGGTAGCAGAGACGATAGGTCAGGAATTGGATTAGACGGAGCTAAGACGTGGATCGGTGGTGAATCCGGTGATGTCAGCAATAGTGGAGTCTCCGCGGGTGGACTAGCCTCGGTGAGGGTCAGTTTGGAGTGCGGGGGCGGCGGATTGTGGTGAGCCAGTGGTGCGGGCGGGGTGTGGCTGGGGGCGGGGGAGGGCGGGCGCTGGGAGCGGGCGCGCCCTCAACCCCCCCTCACCGAGAAATCTCCCGCACCCTTTCACCCACTTCCACCCACATCCTCTGAAACAACAAGACATACGGTTTCGTTAAAACAATTATCTTCATATACCTACACTTATTGATAAAAATATGATACATTCAAATAATAGACGACGCAGAGCCTGCAAAAAATGATGGCTGAATAGCGAAATGATTCAGTTCTTGCAAGTGAGACAGGTTTCTCATACGAGTTGTGTGTTTTTCACACCCATTATTGCGAACTAACCACTGGAATTTCGATCTAATTATTTCAACGTTGCTATAACTACGACAGTAATAATCACAACAACAGCCGGAGATAATTCATGTTCCTTCCTTACTATAAAAATATTTCTATTCTATGTAAAAGCCCCTTTATTCTCAGTTCACTTCTGCTGTTCACTTCTATGAAAGTTAATGAAGTAATATCACTTTACTATCATAATTTAATAATAAAATCTCAGCAAGCCAATATATAAGAGATACAAATCTAGTAAGCAGGTATGCAAAAACCTTTGTGTATCATGTAATAAATATATACCTAAGGAGTTCTTAAACGGGATACTGACATTTCTGTAAATAATATGTAGTAACATTTTGTAACATTTATATCTACTTAAATATACTTCTAATTAATATGAATCTTATAATTATTATGGATATTATTGTGACAATACTTTACATACTTACAATAACTTCTGTTGAAGTAAGAAAGAACAACATGTTATGTAGTTGAACAATAGAAGTGAGTTGAATAAAAAAATTGTATCTACTTCAAACTAGCAATCAAAGCTTACTGTGTGAGGTTTATTAGGGTGTATTTGGGTTTATAACAATAACCCAGATATATCTTTTATGAAAAATCACAATTTAATGAAATATAGTCTAATCAACTTTGATATCAAAGAACTATCAAGGACGTTAAATTTTTTCACTTTTCTTTGAATTACAATATGTCAAAAGTCTACGAATTTAATATTACCAAATTTTTTTGTATAAAGTACATGTATAAATAGTTATGTTTTATTTGTACTCAACTGGTTCGAAAACATCAAAAGCTTTGCGATAAGTTTTTTTGGCTCAACAATCAGTAGTCAAAACATATTTTAGCGTTACGCTTTCGTTCGAATTTAGACGACGTTGCGAGAAAGTGTTGCGAGAAGAAAACTAAAATACACAAGTAGCTACGAAAATTGACCTGTAGTCAAAACATGTAGTACGGGTATGTTCACGGTAAACCTAGATGATCGTAATTTAAAAGAAGATTAGTAATTCGAAACTCCGTAAGGCATGATGTTTATTTATTTATTTTATTCTTCACTGTACATTGTTTACAATAATACAAATTAACATAGAAAATATCATTTATACAATTCAATGTACAGAGGGCGAGTTTATCGCTAAAATGCGATGTCTTCCAACTAACCCGGTTGTCTTGTTGCTGTGCAGTTCACTAGCTTAGAATGAAAAAGACAAGCATTAATTTTTACTGTTTTCTCAATTTTTTGCCTGTGTGATTTACATCTTAAATTCAGCGATGAGGTTTGCCACCCATCCTGAATGTCTTGATTTTATATTGGCACGGAGAGGACAGTTTGCATGTTTCTTACATGCAGCTGGTCTGCTGGCTACCCCACTTGTGGGATATGCCGTGATGGTATAGTAGTAGTAGTAGTGATAAAAAAAATAGTTCTAAACTCTTTGTAAAAAATCATAGATATTATTTTTAAAAATGCTTAAAAATTTTATCAGGCCTGTCCGTGAGGACAATTTTGGTTTGAACATGCGGACAAATAAAGTCTTCTATTCCTAAGACATCCGTGGGTTAGGTGGGTTTCTCTTCAATGCAATGGTCAAAAATTCTAAGCAACGTACTGTTAAATAAAATATTTAGTCCAAAAGGTGATTTAGTTGACAATTAAGGTCTTCCAGTCAACCCTATAATGTTTCCAAGAGCAAAGTAATGTGGCAATTTCGCCAACTACTGATCCGAGATTCTTAAAAAATACAGGTGTAGGTGTTTGTATTTATGATAATTTTAAATACTTATTTGGATTGAATATCCCTGATTACAATGTAACAACATATTAATACAAAGTGGATGGTGATAATAATAAAGTTGGAATTGTACTACGAGATGTGGTATATCGGTATGTGACCTCCGACCACCGTTTGGCAAACGTCCGTAAACCACCGAAAGAGATGAAACATGCGAATATAATGAGAAGAACTGGTTAAGTGTTATCTACGAGAAATACGAATGAAAGATTATTTTACTTACTCCGTAATATATTGTACTACATGCATAAATATCTACTCAATCACCTGAGCCAAGTAAGTTAGATCGGAAACACTGACTCATATTGTCAGCAACATACTTATCTCGGGGATGAGTGTTAAACTTTTCCACGAATCGTCGACTCAAGAAAAGTGAAGACAATTTACTGGTTGGTGCTATACCTATATTAAATATATTGAGAGGATATTGAATATCAAGTGGTTGAATATCAACACGTCAGTAATGAGTATGTGGATGGATAATGTTTTGAGAATATTTAACAATATTGTAAAAATCATTGGTCAGTTCAATATACCTACCCCTTTTTCATGGGGAAAAGGTAGGACGATAGTCATTATATAGACAAGAAGAAGATTCGCACCCTATCCATTTGCGAAACTTTTAAGAAAGTGAATATTTAATATCAAAAATTTGCTTCAGAAACTTTTTTTAGTACATAAATAAACTTGTAAGCTGGCGATTTGTTTTATTAATCTATTGATGAAATCGTCGGAAATAAAATGTTTCAAAAAAATAGTTAAAGAGTCGTCGTTTTTGTAGGACCCTGGTGAAATTAAATATTTTCTCACAGTTATTAGTTTATTGAACATCTTACTTATTTATTTATTTTGTTCTTCTTGCACATCATGATTCACATAACAAAATCAACAAATCAGTTTACATAAGAAAAAAATGTGATGATATGCAGTGGCGAGATTATCACTATATAGAGATTAATTCTTCTATCTTACACACTTTTATTATAATTGTATTTGTTGCATGCACATTATATATACCTACTTTTAATCTTCGACAACTACTGCTACTACCACTATACTATCACAGCACATTCCATAAGTGGGGTAAAAACCAATTGCGTGCAATATAAGATTACCTCTTCACGCATACAAAAAATTAAGATATTCAGGATGGATGGCAAACCTCATCGCTGAATTTAAGATGTAAATGTTCCTTTCTCTCCGCCTACCCCACTTGGGACATGGCGTGAGGGTATAGCATAGCATAGTATAGTATTGTTTTTATTTTTTCGAACACCTGACTTTTACAGGACACTCGAAAACTTACGGAAAAGAGTTGTAGACTTATTCTTTGCCGGGTGCTCCACGGTTCAATAGTTTTGAGCATCCATGTTAATTAATCATAATGAATGTAGGTAACGTCACTTTTTACACACACGGGATATGAGTCATGATCCATCTTTTTCTTTTCAGCTACCGGATAACGTACCAAAGGCTTCGAAGTTATCTCTTATGAATCCCAACATGTGGCAATAACTGATTCTAAAATTTGTTTAATTTTATTCGATCGCTTTTTAAAGATTTTTATGACTACCAGTATCTAAGAGAAGCCGGGTTTGGAATTTGATTAAGTATTATAATGTGTAAAAATGGCAGGTGTTGTTTGGAACATGACTAGACGTGTAATAATATGAATGTCCAGAGAGTAAGAGAGTGAATCTCCTCTCTACATTCTACACTCTTCACTACATATTATGATTGCTCGTATTATCATCGGTGTGTCCACGTCTCGCTTCTATATTTAGTTGGCTGTCGTTTTTTATTCAAACTCTTGTCTCTAAGAATACCGCAGACGTACTGGCACAAGATTATGGCGGCATTTCATTATACATAATATTATTATCATCTGTATAGGTACCTATGTATATCACCATCATGTACTAGATAACTTTGTAAACGCGATTCATACTGTGCCATTGTACAAGATAACGTTCGATACTCGTACCTGAACAACACTACGGCAAATCAAGTGCTCGGAAAATTTCAATGTTCACTGCTCTATAAAAGGGTTAATCTATGAATCATAGAAGCAGCATTTTTTTTTATTTTACTGTTTAGTTTAAAGTCGCTAGCTACTGCTTAGTTTTAGAAAATAGATTGCTACCTTAATGCAGAACTTTCCTATGTGATTTAGGGTGACTTTTTTAAAGTTTTGTTTTTGTAATGAAAATATATTATAAATATTAAAAATATCTATAAAAAAAATTGACATGCCTTATTAAATACAAATCTTATTACTCAAATAAATTAAGTTATTTTGTATATGTTATTATTATTTCTTAATACTTAACTCATTTTGACCAAAATTTGAACTTAGGATATTACAAAATAAGGTAACGAAATATCATGCAGGAAAGTGTCATTGACAAATTATAATTTGAAACTTTCCCCAAAGTGGATTATATTATATATGAAAGTTTGCTATTTGTAACAAATTCTTATATGTGTATTAATATTTCTAGCTGATTCTTATATGTGTGTTAATGTTATAATTGAAATCCGACCCTCCGCACAAGCATTAAGTTGCTTATGGAGGGAGCATTTTTACTGTGTGTTATATTGTTTTATTAATGTAATTTCAATGTATACTGTGTATTGATGAATAAAATAAATATAAAAAAAATATATATTTCGACAGTCATTGTTGAAAAATTTTATTACTCATATTCATTAAATTATTTTGTATATGTTATTATTATTTCTTAATACTTAACTCAATTTGACCAAAATTTGAACCTAGAATAGTACAAAATAAGGTAACGAAATGCAGGAAAGCGTCAATGACAAATTTTAATTTGAAACTTTCCCCAAAGTTGATTATATATTTCGACAGTCATCGTTGAAAAATTTACTGACTTGACACGGTGACATGTTACACTTTTTAAATGTCTAGTTAACATTTCCAAGGGTAGGTAATAATTAGAACTTTTTGTGATTTTAGTTTAAGGCTTAATAGTATACATGAATTTGAGTAAATTCGTAAAATATACATCTTCCTTTTCCTTCAAGGCAAATTATTAAATCTAAAAATGTATAAATTGACATTTATAAATGAAATTACGGGGTCTATGTCTCCTTCACATTAATATAATAAATAATTCAATATACAGAACGCACAAAGTAATTTTGTAGGACCTACAGGTAATATGAAAGGAAAATATTTTCATTATTCAATAAAAATGGATATTTGAAGCCATTACATGGATAATTGCGTACACCAGAATCAAGATATCAATTTATTGTCTGTTAAAGTGAGATAGAAAGTTATTTTACCCAAACAAATTTGATAAAAAATGTAACCATTCATGTTATATTAGAGGTGAGAGAAAACTTTTCAAACTGAACAAAACAATTCAAACATTGACGCATTTATTTACGAAATCAGTTCAATTTATACAGTATCTTAATTAATACTTGGAAATAATATTAATTAATAAACCACATAAACTCGTGCTCTGTGTATTGATTATATTGATTAAATAAAATAAATAAAAAATAAAAAATAAAATAATCTTTATTGTGAAATAAACAATATAACACAAATGGCGGGTTTATTGCCTTTAGGCAATTTCTACCAACCAACCAAAAGTGAGAGAGATACAAGACACAATTAAAATTGATGTACACATCCAAGTACACAAAAGAAAAAAAAAAAAAGACGTAATAAAAAACAAGTAAAATATATATAGGTACATACAACCAAAGAAGGCATAAGCACCAAAAACAAAAAAGCATAACAAAATGTGAATGTATTTTGTAAATCTGTGATTTAAGTACAGCAAACACAAATTAACAATCAGATATAATATACTAATGATACAAGTTGATTAATTGTTACATATGTTTAAAAGTGAAAAATGATTTACAAAAGAAAATTACTATCTTGTCCCCCAGGGTTATATTATATTTTACTACCCAATAACTTAAATAGAGCATTGTAACACTGTTTAAAAATCTCTCTCTCTCTCTGATAATTTTTGATTTCATCACAATGATTATCCGGAGTTTTTCCTAACACTTGGTGTAGTTGTATATAATGTTGTTGTGTGATGTATGTAGATAACATACTATGAGAGTACGGTTTCAAAACTTATCCAATGCCAGAATGTGGCAAAGTCACCAGACCATGGAGTTAGCGGTCATTCTTTAGTTAGCTGCTCGACTTATATCGCCGACCGTCTGCTAAACAAGATGCTATGCTATGGATGTCAATACAATACATCGACATCAAATAAAACTATTTCGAAACAATTTGAAACATAAGCACATAACATACAAAATATTTCAATTAAATTATAAGTTATAGAAGTTTTGTAGTGTAACTAAACACCCAACGAGGTACATATTGAATAAATTAATTTCAATTACGTTATTCCTTCGTAAAATTTCAAAACTTAATATTTATATAGCATGGGTCGTGTTGTAGCAAATGATCATCAATTTCAATATTAATTGTTTTTGTTTTGATCTAGGAATCTTTAGCTTCAAAAATCATACAAAAAAATATGCTGATATATCTGAATGTTAATAAGATATTTTACTAGTTTCATTTCAATTAAATTTTGTGAAACCTGATTAAACTTTTATCACCTGCTAATCTGTCCAGATGGCTCTTTTTCGCAATACACTATTCCTTTGACAACGACATCAGAGCACTTAGAATTCGTGGAAAGAGGTAACTCAATCGAGATAAAGACAAACTGAATGGAAGAGGTTATTTGATGAGCATTGAATGATGGTAAATGATGCTGATACAATTATATATTTTTTATATTATAATTTTCACTCATCGATTGTTGAATGAATTTGGCTGCATCTCTATTAGTGCGTAAGACGCACCAAGGTACGACGTTCCCAATAACACATAATGTAGATGATATTATTTAGGTAGGTACCTATATGTTTGTTTGTGGGTAGGTACTTATTTCTATCACGTTTTGTTGTGTCTTGACTTTATTTTGATTCCCCGTGATTCATTGACTCGTTGATATCATCAATTAACGGCATTATTAATTGTTCAATAACCAATTCAACACATTATTGTTTTCAATATTTGAAAAAAATAACATTTCAATTTTATTATACGTCCACTTTAAAGGGACGTTTGCAACACAGTTTATTATTTTCAATTCGTTTTCTCATCACTTAAAGATCTTTCAGGATTCAATCAGAAAACGTCATGAATAGAAATAACCTTCAAATATGTGACCCATGAAGTCTTCGGCAAAGTATAGGTCCCCTACTCTTTTCTGTAAGTTTTCAGTGTCCTGTAAAAGGCACACATTCATAAAATGTCACTACGTCACTACAAACGCACGTTATTTTCAGTGAAAATAATATTATTATGAGTATTGGTTGTTTAATATAATATTTCTCACACTGGACTATATGCTGCAAAAAGCAATTAAATGCTTATTATATACAAAAAAAAAAGAAAAATATATACTCAATAAACAAATATAATAAATAGATTAAATTAAAGAAGTATAGGTATATTTAATGGAGAAATAAATAAATTTCGTAATTTTATAAGAAATATGCCGATGAAAAGACAGCCGACACAGCTAACAAGATCAAAATGAAACAGATTCAATTCAAACTTATTAACTTTTACAACATCTTCTTCTATTATCAAACGAATAGTCTGTTATTAAAACCAGGAAATCAAATCACGTTTGTGTAAAAGTAAAAAAAAAATTTTTCGTGAAGATGCATTTAAACATAACGAATCTTGCAACTAATGCAACGAAAATAATATAAACCTACTTCAATTTCTAATTTTATGGTGTCATGTTAAATCATTTTACACACCGTGAGATCAATTCATTGTGTATAAATTTGTTGAGATAATAATTATAACTTAACTTATGTTTAATGTTGATGATTTGATTGTAAAGTCCAGAAATGCTAAGTATGAGGATTTATTTTTACATCAGACAGACGATCACGAAATATTTTCATACCACGTGGGAGACACGTGACCACGGAGCCGACTCACTAAACCTACAACAAGATTATATCGCACCATTGTCATTTGTATATGACGAAAATATATACTTACTTTACTATTTACTTACTACAAAGGTGTGCGTAAATAACTCATACGGGGTGTATGGAATATGCCTTAAATGAATTATAATAATAAGGAAACTACGTAACTACAATACAGATGGTTTTAGTTCTTCAGAATCAAGTCTCTGAAATTTCAATAGAAGCTTTCACAGTGAAAGTGTTAATACTGAACACATAGTAGTAAGGCAAACTAATTTATTTGATCAGAAAAAAGTATTAAACCACGAACTATTTTTTTTTATTTATTTATTTAGACACTTATGTATGCAAGCGAAACGTGGACATGGTTGAAGAAGGACGAAAGTGGAATAAACTTGAGTTCGTCGGTAGCCTGGAGGTAGAGTCTCGGCCTTTAGAACAAGGGGTCCGTGGTTCGATACCAGGTGCCGGCAAACTCCCCTTTCACGGCACAAGCTTTTAGCTTAGTGTGAAAGGTGTATAAGGTTGTATTTGGGTTTATAACAAAACCCAGATATATCTTTTTTTTAAAAAAAAAAACAATAAAAATGCTGTGGAGATGAGATCGCTGAGGAGGATGGTTGGTAAAACGTGCGTTGCATGAGAAATTGTATGACTGTAGAGGAAGCGAAAGAAGTATGTAAGGACAGATCTAATTGGCGTTCCGTTCTCTCTGCCTACCCCACATGGGATACGGCGTGAGGGAATAGATAGATAGATTTATTCTTTTTGCACATCATTATTACATAACTGTGTTAAAAAAAACAAAAACTAATCCTAAATAACAATAAATATTATCTAACTACAGAATGGAAAGAGTACAATAATAAGGAATTACACTTAAATAATAGTAAGGCAAAAATTATAAAACGGTTCGAAAATAAATACAAGTCAATAGGTGGACTTGATGTAATACAACATCTTCTAGACAACCCTTTATATATTTATGTTAAGATAATAATATCGAGTTATTAAACTTTTGAATATCAATAAATGAATCAAGCTATTTGAAAGAAAAACTCTGAAGAAATTTTTCATTTTTTATATCATTTCATTATTGTTGTTATTTTTTGCGTTTATTTTTCGAATATGAAAAATTTCCAGTGTCATGTTTGTTTGTAATTAAAATAAAATAAACAAGTAATTCATCGTTAATCTGTTAATAAAAAAAACCAACACCATACAAGTAATTGGATATGAAATCAATCATAATATATAAAACAAAATTAACGATGCAAGATGACTAATGGAACTTTTAATTTATGTACACAAATACAGATGGTTTAAGTTTTATTTAATAATGATATTCGCTTTCGACTTTCAAAATCACTGTGAAACCGATCAGTTTGACAATGACTCTGTAAGTTGGAACCAGGTCATTCAATTGTTAAACAATTAGTAAAACTCAAATCGAAATAAACAAAACAAGCGTTTTATTCTATAAAATATCTCGATTGTCGAAATATATTGTTTATACAATGTAACATTGTGGAAAATCTCGTTAGTGTTGAACAGAATAAAATGTATTCATTAGAAGTACATGGACGTATATTAATCTATGTCTACTACTACTACTACTATACCATCACGGCATATCCCACAAGTGGGGTAACCAGCAGACCAGCTGCATCTAAGAAACATGCAAGCTGTCCTCTTCGTGCCAATGTAAAATCAAGACATTCAGGATGGGTGGCAAACCTCATCGCTGAATTTAAGATGTACAATGTCAGCGATGAGGTTTGCCACCGTAATCTATGTACTATTTCAAAAATTTTAATACCAATATTTAGTGAGTCACAGTCTGAAATGAAATAAACTACAATTAGGTATAGTACCTACGTAGATATACGATTTGTTTGGGTGCTGTTGTAAGAAAATATAACATCATTTAAACCGTGGACTGCATAATATTTAAAACCGCAATTTCGACAATATGAATACGAAAAGTTTTTTTTTATGACAAAAACCATTACTCAAATGCACTACTAAATTGAGGAAAAGGATAAATTTTAATAAAAAGGACACCACATCAAATGTAATGTATGAAAATATAATATAAGCCCGACTGCATTCCATTCGCAATGTCTGGGTCGACCTATCGAGGATTAAATGTATACAATAATAATAACTGCATATATGGTAGGTATTTATAGGGATATAAAACATTCAAACAGACATCTGAGCCCGTAGACAATTTGTACTTGGCGATCGCCTACAAACGAATTTTCGTCAATAACTGCAACAATAACGCATAATTATACGGTACGTGTAGGTAGATTGTCGAAAAGTTCGCCAGTAGACGATCGCTAAGTACAAATTGTCTACGGGCTCAGACGTGTCTATACTATATATATATGCACACAACATGGGTATACATTGTTTCAGATAGCTTATAATAATACATAATACTCCCTTCAAGTAATTCATTGAGAGGATTAGCGGCTTGAAGAGACTGGAAAAGGAATGTAAGCATACTACCTAATAATACTTATTAAGTGCAATATAATATAATATGCAATATCATATACTCCCCTTTCACGACACAAGCTTTTAGTAGCTAACTGTGAAAGGTTGTTGTATTTGGGTTTATAACAAACAAAACCCAGATATATATTTAAAAAAAAAATATCAGTATAAAATACTTGTCTCGTATTATATTCCGACTTGCTTTTATCATTTTACACATCATCCCGAAATACTTATGGGAAAGAAGAAGACAATTCGCATGTTTGTCACAGTGCACTAAGTCTGCTGGCGACCTCGCATATGTGAAATACCGTGATGGTATCAGTGAAAAGAAATGAAAAATTCGATATGACAATATAGAAAGCGTAATTGGTCACATCTTTCTCGATAATTTTAATATAAAAATAAATATTTTTTAAGTACTTACAGATATTACATTTTACTTAAGCATATTGAAAGTTGGCAATACTTGGTGAAATTTGGCTCAAAAGTATAATCAAGTCAAATAGAATACGTAGGTATACTTTGTTTACTTTAATACTTCATATAATACAGTAAACTGTAATATAAAACCACTAGTACATAGATAAATACTAGTACTACTATACGACTAACTTCATAATATGTAAGTTTGTAGTACTAGCATAATATATTTTACAAAACAAAAATCAATAATACATAAGTATTGAAACGAATTTTTAAAACTTTAATGCACCTACTTTAAATTTAATAAATCAATAATATTTAAGAAAAATTAATTTCTAACATCAATGCCAATGAATTAAAATTATTTTGAATTATTACTTCAAGCACGAGATTGGCAATTAATCCAAAGGTAATTACTAAGCATTCAGTGTGTTAAATTATCATATTATCTGAATTGATTAGTCTTTGAGCACGATGATTCCAATTATTACGATTAATCGCGAACAAATATGTGTATCTTTGTTTACTCACATGATATAAAGCATTGAATTAATTGAGATATTGTAATTAAGAGATGTTTTGATTCATAACTGGAATAATCTCTTAATAATTCACACACATATGTACAACTATTTGTATATAGTTTCAAATTGATTGTACCTAAGTAATACATTGAACATACTACGAGGTACATAAGTACTGCGCGTAGATATAATATTTTGTAGGCTTGTTTGCTTTAGACGCGCATGCATAAGATAGAAACACGTGTACCCTAAATTAAAAATGTTTGCATTTATAGTACATCAAAAGTAGATCGCTGGATGGATTGAGATTGAACTAACATATCGGTATATTGAAGAGTGAGTTATTCACATATAAATGCTATTATTTAAATAGATCCCAGCTGAACCGTCACTATATTAATCATGACAAATGTTCCGTGTTAATTCAGAATCATTAATCAAAAAATATCAAACAGATTTGTATTTCAAATAACGTAAATTTTTAACAATCTCATCTTTTCAAATATGATACACTCCCAGGGGGTGATGCTGAGCTAAACTCAAAATAGACACAAATGAAATGAGCTATTCGACAAAATTATTCAAAATCGTACACTAAATATTTACATGGCTTGACATGCCTCACCTGCATTGTATTAGAACTGATAATATATTGCAGAATATAAGAGTGTGTTGATCTTAAGGTTCACATATAAATCTCCATTAATAAGTGTGTAGAAAAGTTAATTTGAGATGACTGTCGTATAATAGTTTTATTATCCTAGATAGGTAGGTATATCTAATATAATATAGTGTTGTGCTGTAGACATGTTGTAGTAGAAGTGGAATAACATGAGCATAATATTGTGTATGTATTACAGATCAGAGTGAAAAGCATGTAGACAGACACACAATATCTTATATTGACCACACTAATAGTGGTGACACTTTTCTATTCATATCTTTAGAGGAATATCTGCCGATTATAAGAGCAGATCATCTCTGATTCTCAATACAATGCTGAGTACTCGTACTTACATTCAAATCCTAATAGGTTATTTTGCACAGCTTTTCCCAGACCAATTCACGTGGGTAAACAATACAGTAGTACGCGTGAAAAACAGTTAAATTCACTCGTTATTATCGCGTCAAGCATACATGCCACCGTTAAAATATTTCAACAACACACATATTTAGTAAATAAAACACTTCACACTAGGAACAAATCGTTATAACCTGAATAAATGACGAATTAATTAAGGTGGTAAGCGAAGAACCGACGACATTACGCAAGGCGGACTATTGTGACTGCCGGGAAAAGCCGCCCGCGGCGCTAGCGTCGCGACGTCGTTATCCGCACAGGGCTAGGCGCTAGGCACTACGAACTTTTACAATATAGTACGCTATACGTACCTATGTACAGCAGTGTGTCTATAAAATGTAGGAACATAGTATACAGTGAGTACCCGCGACCCACTACAGCCTACTGCCTCCTGCTCCTGTTGGTTGGTTCACTGCCTCTGTCTCTGCCTCTACTTCGGCCTCACTTATTCGCTACATTCTTAGCGAGAACACCCATCCCACAATCTCCGATACCTCTTTTCACAAAGTCATGAATCCATGCAATTATTTTTCTTATTCGTTTCTGTAAATTCTGCGTAACTTTTCTGGTTGACGATATAGTTTGTTTTCTATTTTATGTATTCTTTCGTATTTTAATTTAACAACTATTGTAAAAAATGAGTTGTTATGGACTGATTCAGTTTTTATATTTATGTAAGTCACCAATATTTTACCTGTCTCATAAATGTTCAATGAAAATCCGCATAAATCAATAACTTTTTTTGTGTGCGGATTGTTACGTTCCTTCTTGTATATGAAATTATCTCTCCAAAAGAGAGAAATTACTAACCAAATAGCGCTTACATATTCCACACGTGCTTTTAAAACGCGTGGTATGAGACTTAGCACGAGAATTTAATATATTATATGTAAACGTATATGTATACAGTTTTAAGGCATTGAAAAGTTTAATGATCTGCGTTGTAAAGGAACAATATAACCTTTAATAACCTTTTTTTAAATAAAAAAATATATGTAAAAGTTGATTACAACATCACATCAAAGATATATAATAAAACGGGAAAACTATATTACAGACAGAAGGCAAAAAAACTTGAAATACATCCTAATATGCCATAAGATGCCCAACTATACATAGTACCAACAAGTCGCTGGATGAAGTAACTTTACTCTCAGTTATATAAAATACTTGAAATACATCCTAATATGCCATAAGATGCCCAACTATACATAGTACCAACAAGTCGCTGGATGAAGTAACTTTACTCTCAGTTATATAAAATACTTGAAATACATCCTAATATGCCATAAGATGCCCAACTATACATAGTACCAACAAGTCGCTGGATGAAGTAACTTTACTCTCAGTTATATAATTTTCAAATTCACAACGTACCTATATTTATTTACAGATAATCTTCTTTGAATCTTTCATATAATCGAAATAAAATACATTATTTATTAACAATTTTTCGTAAATAAATGAATTAATGATTGAAGATTTGTGTCACCCCTTGGTATTGTTATATGTAGGTATGTATGTGTGTGTGTTGCATATGAGGATGATGTTGGACGTTGAGTGTATTCGCGTATTTTTGGCCGGCCACGTCGCAATGGAGGGCAGGGAGATAGAAGTTGGTACATGAGGAGAGGTGACGTCGGGCGGTATAGTATGTACCTTGTAACAAAGTATTTTAAAATCAACGCTGTATAATAATATAATAATAATATCACTCTAACGAATCCATGTTTAGTGGAATACTATCACACAACCGTGCAATAATAATAATAATTATATACAATGTAACTTCCCTCTATAGGTATAGATAGGTACCCATCTACTACTACTACTACTATACTACGCTACGCACACATACATATACCTAAGTAATTATTTTTATGTGCAACTCAACTGCTCACTATCTCAAATAAGTTAGATAGGCTGTCTAGACTCAAGAGCACCAAATATCGGGCAAAAGTAGATGATTAACAACTTCCCCTGTCTCCCACATCACGTAAGAATGTAAAGAAAGTTGAGAGATATCTATTCACCTGCTTTTACCAAGCAAAAACTTTACTCTCATGAACAAGCCAAAACCGTCTTGCGGATTTTTTTTATAAATATATCCTTTTATTTGAAATTCCTCTAAAAAGATAGAACTTTGAAAAAAATTAAAATAATTTTGGTTATGTTTCAAGGACTCTGTATATTGATCCTGTTATTTATTTGTAGCTTAAATTTTAACTAGAGAAAATGAGCCTTAATTAAAAAAATAAGCTAATTTTAACACAGTTTCAAGCACCTTTGCAGTTAGTAGGTTATGTGTGTCTATAATTATCTTTGGCAATGAATTCGAAATTAACATTTAAGAGGTGCAAGATATCTTTATCACATATAAAGTAGTTAATTACATTATATATTAATTCATTTATATTATCGCATCTACATAAATGTTGTAACAGTAAGTTAATATTGCAGGTAATCCTCTCAGTACCAATAAAAGATAAGCCATTCAGGATGAGTAGCTTATCACATCGATATGAAGTAAATAATAAGATTGATAATGACCTGATAAGTCGAAAGACGTCGCTCTCGGAATCAATAATCTATAGAAGACAGAAACAATTGTTTCAAATTGCATAAGACCTGAGAGCATACGTTTATGTAAAATTATTAAACTTTTTAATGCTTTAGTTGGTTTAATCCAATTTTCCCTCAAAGCTTAAAATCACACGTTTTTAGCATTAAATTAAATAATTTTTAATGTATTATTATTCATTTTTTATAAATAGAAAAATCACTGAACACACTTAAGAAGTAGGTATGTAGTAAACAGTTTTTGATTAAAGATATGTTTTATTTTTAAAAGCATTGTTGTGTTATCATAATAAAGTATGGTGTTTGTGCATAGGTATTTGTATGAATGAATGAAAACCATGACATTCATCAAAGCAAAATTGAAAACCTTAATTTTGTTATTGAATTTATGTCTAGTCAATTTATCACGATCGTAAAATCTTGACTATACAATATCTTGGCTATACAATAATAAGTTAAAAATAAATGTGGACAAGACAAAATGTATGATATTAAACAAACAAGTCATAGATCTGAATATCATACTGAAATTAAAAAAAAGGACTGTTATGTATCTCGTACTACTATTGTACAACAAATTTAACTGAGAAGATCATAATTATTAAGTTAATACTGAATAACATAAGCCCTATGAATGGAGCAATGAGAAGAAGTGAGTAGTATTATTTAAGAAAAACAACAAGTACATGATAGCACATTTTTAGAAGAGATAATAATTTTGAGTTCAGAATATATAATTTACCAATTTTCAAGTTTATCGACCCTCATTTCACGTTTGGAAAAATTCACCTTGGTAATAATTCGTTACGACAAAAATAATAATTCCTAGACACCATGAATAGTATAATAAGCTTGTTATATGTCATTATTAACTTTTTTAACATTTCAATTATTATGAACATTGTGTTTAATTCGTAAGTGTTGATATCATTACGAATTACACCGGCAGACACTATTAAAAAAGCATTAAAGAGTCATCTTAATCTATCAAAATTATTTACCTATTTTAAATCACTGGGTTGAATCAACATAATGAGTCTTAAGGAGAATGAAAAATATATTTCTTCAATTATTTGAATATTTTTTATTTTCGTTGTTTATTGGATTCGGTGTACCTAATGCAAATCACTTTAATGGTATTTGTGTGACGTGATATTTGAATAAAGAAACATTAAGAACAATATTATGATCAAGTGTTCGTGAACTATTTTTCTCGAAAAATTTAAAATATTGTTGTTGTTTCGAATGTTAGGTTTGTATATCAAGGAGAAAACTGTAGTTTATTTATGAGATTCCCAGTATTCAGGTATAATTTTAAATAAAAAAAAACTTTTTTAAGTGCTAGAGTTCTGCATTCCTTGTTTCTCAAAGGTCCCTTTGATTATTAGTTTTATTTTATTAGAATCACATTTATATTTTACATAGAATCGGATGCTTTACTTTTAAACGAATAAAGAAAAAAACTACAATCTAGAAATACTTTTTTTAATTCCCAGCATGTCAGCAGCACATGAAACTTAAAATACTATTTCCATTGACTGGTTTTTGAATAACTTTTTTAATATTGCTTCATTTTTTAGTCTCTGCGCAGCACTAAGCTTCACCTTTATAGAACCTTATATCTCAACACTTTACCTGGAGCGCAGAAAATTATTCCATTACATACTCCGCATTCAGTAATACCGAGGTATTTACTCTCAAAAGTTTGCCTGATATAAAATACTCAAGTATGCAGTTTACAATAAAGAAGCACCCATCTAGTACATTTTTGCTACTTGTTAAAATTTTCTAAATATTTCAACAAATGTTCAGTGAAAAAAATACAAAAGTAAAATTAATACCAGAACAAAATTATTAAGTAAAACAAATTTTACATTCTATCCTCTCAGCGCCTAATTCACACTGGATACGGCATCAAGTGACAATATTGTAGATTTTTATTTATTTCCTATACTATACTATACTATACTATACTATACTATACTATACTATACTATACTATACTATACTATACTATACTATACTATACTATACTATACTATACTATACTATACTATACTATACTATACTATACTATACCCTCACGCCGTGTCCCAAGTGGGGTAGGCAGAGAGAACGGAACGCCAAACAGATCTATCTTTACACACTTCCTTCGCTTCCTCCACATTCATACAGTTCCTCATACACGCACGTCGGTTCCTCTTACTCAACACGCGGCCGTCCTTGAGAATTTGATCTACGTGATCAAGCCACGTGGTTCTCGGACGCCCGCGTTTCCTCACACCCTTTCTTTCAGATAAGTATATCCTCTTTGTCATTCTTACCTCGTTCATTCGTTCAACATGCCCAAACCACCGTAGTTTATTCACGCGCATTCTGTCCACAACACTCTTCTTGCATCCGCTCATTCTTCTAATATCCTCATTCTTCACTCTATCACGCAGCGTTTTACCAACCATTCTTCTCAACGATCGCATCTCTACTGCATTTATTCCACTTTCGTCCTTCTTCAACCACGTCCATGTTTCGCTTGCATACGTAAGTGACGGTACCAGAATGGTATTGTGCACTAGCATTTAAAGGCTTACTTATTTATTTCCAGGAATTTAAAACATAACTATTACAAAATCTACTAACTAAACATTTAAAAACAATTTTAGTATTGTATTTTGATTATTTTTGTATTGTTATTATTATGTATTGCAATATTTTTAATAAACGTTATTTTATTGTTGACGGCTGATTGTAGACTTCTTATGGTTTTCGATTGCCTGAGGAAATCCTAAAAATTTTCACACAGATTCATGAAATAGTACTTACCTAAACATAAAATTTTCTCATGAAACCTTTGAAATATTTCTCTAATTTTTTTAAACATTTTTGCTGTACTGGATCAATGAAAACAGAAAATATTAAATAAGACTTCTAATAAACCTTCATTGGTCAAAGAGCGTATAGTATCTGATATGGTTTTGCATTTGCATTCATGATAATGCTATCACAATAACTGAATTACAAAGTTGCTGACATCGTCATATTTACCGTGAGACCTCAGCAATAATATAATATGCAAGCAAGTTGTTTACCTTTATTATTATTAAAATATTATATTTGTATCACAGTACTGGTATTGTACATCGCGGTTTATTTTGCATACATATGCTCATTTCACCTTTGCTCATAAACATGTAAAGATAGGAAGCTCGTGGTACGGGGAGTTGGTGGTTCAAAGCCCTGAGGGTGCTCAGCCCCCAGACGATGTCCTCCGTTGCGCAGGACGTTCAACTCCTCGATGTGACCTGAATGTCATTGTAAGACCAGGAAACGGAACATTCTCAATGACGAACAGATCACAGCAAGAACATTGCATTCTCTTGGCATTACACACCTTTACCATTAATTGACTTTACCTGTATAAATTGTACAACTTACTATGAGAATGTATGTATATTAATTTATTCCATTTAATTGAAATTGCTTTGGTTTAATTTAAAAAGCTATTAAAATAGATATGTTTATTATTCATTTTATTCATTTGGGATCAAAACAAACAATTTCTCTTTACTGTAAATGTGAAAGTTTTTAAAAGCTTTGTAATTATAATTAACTATTATATTATTATTATTATATTAAAATCTAGTAAATTGCTGAAGACCTGATATTAAAATGAGTTAGCAAAATATTAATAATTCGAGAGAAAAGTAAGGAAAACTTTGATGTAATTTATTTTTTCAGCTCCTCGGGAAAATTGTTTTTGTTCATCAATTCGCAGAGGAAATATAAAAATGACGACTTAAAATTTGAAAAGAATATCCATGCTAAAAAATACAAATGATATTTGTATTTATTCTTCTTCTGTAGGTGCCCTGTTACGTTCCCCTGACGTTGGCGATCACTCTGGCATAGGCTTCTCAGTCCTGCGCCTTCTGGAACAACTCCTCCACATCTCTAATTCCAGTCCAATCTCGTATATTTGTAATTATTGCTTTCCAATTTATTATGCGAATACGGTCCACATGAATCGATCATCTCGGGCTTGATATATACGAATGTCCAATTGAAGTGTCCATATTATTCATTTTAGAAAAATTATGTATTGTTCTCCGTTTGTGTCTATCATATACCTCATTTTTTCGCCTTTTTTCCTTCCAATCAATTGGAAAATAATGTTGAGATTGATGTCAATTCGTATCAATATCAATAATAAATTTAATACATGTTTTGATATTATATGAAATATGATATTTTTATTCTTGCCATAAACTCAACAACGTCTCCAACAGACAGTATAAATAGAAAGTAGTTGCATTTATTTTTATTAGTTTTTATAATGAAGACGACCAACTTAGTACGAACGTCAGTCACGTTATACTCATACTGTCATTGTGGGTGCGGGCAGAGCTTGATAAGTTCAAGTTATTCTTGAATGCGATCCATTTAGTTGGAGTGAAGGGGTGTTTTGATAATAAAGAGTATAAAGCCAAGATGTTGATTGCTATCAGTTGTTCTCTACTACCTATCTATCTTCAGTCAGTACTAAAGATATTGTTGTATTGAAAACGAGTAAAACAATAGTCTATACCTCCCTTTCATACTATGCACTACACTAAGTATTATGAGGGTGCATTGTATACGTCCGTTTGTCTGTACGAAATATGATTTATTTATTTATTATAATTAATATCACCCAAAGGCTCAACATATATTATTTTCTAAAGCAAACATACAGTTTTCACATAGAACTAAATTAATTTGTAACTAGAAAACCAGCAAACATATTATACACATATAACAATATATAAGGAAAATGAAAATCAATGTTCCACATTGCAGATATAAATCGTTCAGAGTTCGTCGGTAGCCTGAGGGTAGAGTCTCGGCCTTATGAACATGAGGTCCGGGGTTCGATCCCAGGTGCCGGCAAACTCCCCTTTCACGACACAAGCTTTTAGCTTACTGTGAAAGGTGTATAAGGTTGTATTTGGGTTTATAACAAAACCCAGATATATCTTTTTTAAAAAAAAAAAAAAAATGTTTTGGGTCTGAATTCCTTAACTCAGACAGGAATTACACAAAATATCCACCGAAACCACAAACTCAAATGAAGTGTCGATGGGACACTTCAGATACCACTAGAGAAGCCAACATATACCGAAGATCAGGAAGGAGCAATTCAGACACTCAAACAATGCAGTCATAAACGTCAATACACAATCCACAAATTATTCACTATGTTAATAACAATTTCAGAATCGATATTATACAGCATAAAATTTACATAAATTTAGAGTATATTTTATTATTTTTCACTTATTTTAATGGCATCAAGCATAGAAATTCTAGTTAATTTTTTTAAATATATTTTATTGTATTAAGTCAATTATTAGGTCTAATTTCAACTACTATTTTACAATCAAACAAGCGTAAGGTAGCTACCCAACTTGTGGGATATGCCGTAATGGGGTAGTAGTAGTATATTTAGTAGTAGTACACCTGTATGACCTGTAGACAGAATAACTGCAATACATTGTTATGAAAATGAAATTCTAATAATTTATTTTATGATTAATCGTTATCTCTAAAAAACACCATCGTTATCATTATAACACCAGTGGGCCTAGTCAAAACACATTTTAGCGTTACGTTTTCGTTTCGTTTTCGTTCAAACGTGGACGACGTTGCGAGAACGCGTCAATTTTCGTAGCACAAATACACAAGTAGCTACGAAAATTGACGCGTTCTTGCAACGTCGTCCACGTTTGAACGAAAACGAAACGAAAACGTAACACTTAAATGTGTTTTGACTAGGCCCACAGAACTAAGAAATCTTGTGTATACAGGAGATTAATTTGGGAGTAGAAATGCTTCGAACGTTGCATTTGAGAAACATATAACATCGTTTTTACGCTGATTTATCAAGGATAGTTGAAGAAAATATTGCAAACTCTAATACTTTCTACTATTTTTTCTACATCAATAAACGTGCATTAAAATCTATTCAATAAAATAAGAACAAAAAATTGTATATTTTTAAAAAATAATGGTAAAAAATATACATTTTTTGTAAATGTGTGTAATAGTTGTTTCAATTTGCAACACTTCTAAGTTACCTATATTATCTTGAGGTTACAATTATGCGTTATTCATGCCACAGTCCCTTGTTTCTTTTACTTGTTTTGGAAACCGACATGTTTTCAAGACTATAAATCTATCTTAGTTGTCCACAACTTGGCTTGTGTTGCTGGCTGCAGCTTTGTAATAGCGTGAGTTCCTAAAACTGCATACAATCTTTCTTACAATATGTGCAGTAAATAAATAGTATCTACCTACCTCTTTACAATAATTCCCTTTACCACTTAGATGTCAGTTTTTATGTTACGTGCATGAGTTGGGTGTCTACATTTTTCTCTATCTATGTACGAGTATACCTACGATCAAAGTAAAGTTAATAGTTAGTGAACTAACTGCATCGATGGCATAGAGCACAGATGTGGTTACTGCAGTTTTTACCGAAAATGAATGCATGTGAATCTACATCATCTGAAGTATGTTCCTTAGGAATATTATTACGTAACTCTGCGTCATTGACGAGATATTTAACAAAAACTATTTCTTGTCTCTATCATCACTTCATTTTCATGAATTTTCCTCTACAAACACAGAACAATATAGGATGTTACTTTGATGTAATAATAATAAATAATAAATAAAGCTTTATTGGCATCAATATATAATGTGTACATGTTTATATCGTTGTAACCTATTTATATCGTTTATTTTGTGTTTTTTCACATTATCATTAGTTTATACAATACACACATATACAGCTTAAAGCTTTTATAAGAATAAAAAATCCATTACATGGTATCAAAAATTAAAAAAGTAATTAAAAATATATAATATGTAAGAAAGTATCAACATAGTATTAAATAAAAAATAAGCATGAATACAATAAACCAATAAAAATAACTTTTTTAATATAAAAATAGCTTATAGCAGTTGAACAGTCAACGATTCATACTACATAAAAAAGTTATCAAAACAATTAAAATATATAAAATGTAATAAACTCTATATAAAAAAGTTAACAAAGCAATTAAAATATATAAAATGTAAGAAATTCACAATATTAGACAAACGTTAAAATCAATAATAAATTAGTCAAACGTTAAAATTAACAATAAAGAATTTCCAGACAAAACAGTCAAAATTCACGGTAACAATCAAAATTCATTCAACAAACATTTCAAAGTACACATATCCGTCACACAAAAAGTCTGAGACAGAGAAAACACAATACCAAATGTCACAAAAAGAAAACACAAAAAACAACAACAAAACGAGAACTATACCAATATTCAAAACCAATCAACAATATAAATATGTATTAACTTTTTGATGAAACCTGAGTTGCCAGTAATGATTTCCTTATGTCATTTTTAAATTTTGACAGTGAAGCATTATATATTATATGTATCTACAATACTGGAAAACTCATTGCCAAATCGTTGAATTCTGTTCAAAGCCGAATTTGAGCTGTACGATGTATTGAAATAACAAAATAAATTAAAAAAATAAATGCTAGTAGGTATACAAAATAAGATAAAATAAAACTCTCCTCCTGTACTTGATAGCTCATAAATGTTAAAGCAATAGGACTAGTACAATTATTGTTTTCATTTTCAGTTATGACGATACATGTATATGGAGGACATAAAGTTTTAAATATAGGTGCTCGATTATTTACATTAATATTCTTGCAAACTATTAGGAATTTAAAAAAAATATTCTAGAAGCACAGAACACAGTAACAAATGACGTAACTAACAATAATTTAATTAATAGCAAATAGTAATTCAGCGGTCAGACGACTCGCCTTGTACACATGAGACTTGTAGTTTGATTTTTGGATAACTCGTAGTAATCCCATGCTTGGAATCAATGTCCCGATTAACCAAATGATATGAATCTAGTTTATATGAAAAAAAAGTATAAATTATACCAAATTACAAAACGAGGACAATATAAAGAAAAAGTGTAGGTGTATAGAAGGTTAAGCTCTTGCCTTTGAGTCACAAAGTTTCGGATTCAATTCCCGACCATCAGGGTTACTCTTGAAAAAATATAAATACGATCTTGATATTAATCATAGTATACTCGAAGAGACTAAAGTAAAAAGTACTGCACTACCACGAGGTTAGTATGCGCGTATTTTTTTAGTTTAGTCCCTTCGCACCCCATGATTAACATCAATACAAGATTAAGATCGTATTCATCAGTCAAATATAAATGACTCTTGAATTAATTTATACAATCGAGTATGTAGTTAAAGTTTAATTAAAGCGAGCAGATACTTGTAGATACATAGCTTAGAAAATTAACGTTAAACATAAAGTGATAAACATGGCAATATTTTTTTGTAAATTATTAAACAATATTTATTTAATATGAATTTTATTCGATATGCATTTTTGATTTCATGTACAAATAATTCATTAACATGACATTCCTAAACGAGGTGATTTATTATTGGTACATATTCGTATAATGTTTCATTATATATTTTACGTTGTTTTATTATATATACGGCTCCATTCATTAATGAATAAGAGTGGATACTTTACTTGTTTATTTTCGTCGATACTTGTAGATATCGAGTTCGTCGGTAGCCTGGAGGTAGAGTCTCGGCCTCGAACGAACGAGGGGTCCGTGGTTCGATACCAGGTGCCGGCAAACTCCCCTTTCACGACACAAGCTTTTAGTAGCTTACTGTGAAAGGTGTATAAGGTTGTATTTGGGTTTATAACAAAACCCAGATATATCTTTTTTTTTTTTAAATATTGTTCATTGTGTGCACTTGTTATAATTTTGTTTCAACTGTTTGTATCCTATTTTGATAAATAAAAAAAGAAATATGTATCTTGTTGGTGTTTAATGGGTGTACCCAAAATATAAATAATGTAAAATTTAAACCTTTAGAATTGATATCGTGATAAAATGTATTTTAATTGACAATGGATTCCCCTCACCTAGAGAATGTCCTTGGAAAGCCTGCAAGGTCGTACGTTGCATCCCCATTCCACAACAAATCACACCTTCCACCCCATCCAGACTCATTCTCCTGTCTGGAGTGGGTATGGAAATAGTCACAAAGGGTGGGTGGCTTGGGAGGACTGCAGACAAGGATGCATTCAATGAAAATGTCGTAGTAAAAATACATTTTATTGACAAACGTCTGGTAGAGTTAATGAAACGTTTTATCTACTTCTTTTAATAATCATTAATTGTCTATTTTATTCATGTCTTGTGTATTATTTTATTTGTGGTAATTAAATGTGGTTTTATTTGTTTATATTACGCACGTGAATGTCTACTATGTAATATTTTTTTCAGTTGTGATTTTGTTTTATTTAAAAAACCGTTATAAGTACCTATCTGGTTATTATTTCTATTTGTGTTATATTTGCCAATCAACGTAGGTAATTATTATCTCCCATTACGAGAAGATGCTCCGAACATATGGTGTATTGGAGAAATTGAAACAAGCGTTTCGTTCTACCATAGATGGAACAACGCAAGAGAGATGTCTCTCGACTTCTAAAGTCATTGTCAATCTTGATAATGACCTACCAAATTGAAAGACGTGTCCCTCGCGATGTTATTCTATCGTATATAACGTTACGCTTCTTTCAATTTATCTTATTATGGAATTCTACTACTTGGTGGCCATGATCACTTGTAAACGACTGGATGGCCTTTAAAGATAGAATATAATTCTACTTTTTATGTACCTACCAATGCTATAAATAAATAAGAAATTGAATTAAGTTAATATTAAATTATTATAAAATCACAAAACTAGTGAATAATACCTATGTAGTTATGATTACATAATATTTGTATATGGGATTTTTAGTTTATGATAATAGAAATTAGTATTAATTTTTTCTTATGAATGTTATTGCATTTCATTCAAATATAGTTAAGTATGAAAAATGAATTTTCTTCCTTATACCTATTAATACAGGCCATGTTTTACACATGTTTGCAATAAAATTTCTGCTCTGTAAACCTCACATAATTATTTATTAATTGTAATTCACTGCAATATTGATGTTTCAGATTAGATTCATCTGTTATGCATATTATAATGATGCTACATTCCACGCTTATATTATATTATTATAAGTATTAAATGCATGAGGCAATTGTGAAGCAGAAATATTAAAAATCTTCCACCTGAAGCAACAAATTTTTATGTAAATAATTATTTTTAATGGCTCATTAAAGCATCATTACAAATATAATGGCTTGTAAATGCTGACTTTAAGGAATATAATATGTTTTATTTATCTATTTATACTGTAACTTATTTATTATTTTACAATTTGGATAACCAGCAGAATTCATGAATTAAATATTCAGAGACGAACAATGATTGGTATTAAATGACTTATGTAGAAACAATAAAATATTATTTAATTGCAAATTATAAACAGTATTGATACTTAAATTATTTGATCAAATTAGCACCCCGGTATATAAGAGTTATTAAAATGTTTTTATTTTTGATCCTTTTTAAATAAGATCGTAATACATTCATCTTATAAAAACACCACTTGTTGGAGTGTCCATTGTGCCCTATCACATGCACTACGGAGGATATTTTTGACGCATCTCCGCCTGCTGTGCGTTTTGCACAGTACTGGAAATCAGTTTGATTGGTTTTTTCTGGGTTTCGACACTAAGAATAAATAATAAAAACACCGGATGGTATGATTATGTATTAGGTATGTGGCTCGTAAAAAAATCTTTGGCAAAAATAATGTCGAAAAGTAAGCAATTTACGGTCTCTGAACACGAAGCACATTAACATTATCTATGAAATCTGAAATTATCAATAACGAGTTAAGTACTTTATAATATAGGCATTACGTTTTGCAAGAATTTTAAGTGGTTGTTATAATTTATAATGCTGCATATTATAATCAGTGATTTTTCTCACCAAAACTTCCATTGCTTTGTCGTAGTTACCTTACTGTACTTACCATACTATAATAATGGTCATGCAATAATTTCAACATCTAATATTAAAAGACCAAGATGATTTAAAACTAAATAATAATATCGGATCATTCATTGACTTGCTCTAGACTTCATTAATAAAAAGATGTTAGAGAATGAGCCGCCACTGGCAGATTAATTGGATGAGAGTTTTATCATGTCTTCAGTTACACTATGCTCCACAAATTATTATATAAACATCAATCTAATTGTTCATAATTTAAACGTTACTACTACTACTACTATACCATCACGGCATATCCCACAAGTGGGGTAGCCAGCAGATCAGCTGTATGTAAGAAACATACAAACTGTCCTTTTTGTGCCAGTATAAAATCAAGACATTCAGGATGGGTGGCAAACCTCAACGCTGAATTTAAGATGTAAAATGTCTTATTTTTTCGAACACCTGCCTTTTACAGGACACTCGAAAACTTACGCAGAAGAGTGGGAGACCAATTCTTTACCGGGTGCTCCACGGGATACTAAACGTTAGGTACTAAAAGTCGAATAATGGTGAAAAGTGGGTCCATAATTATCCAAGTATGAAAATTATAAATTAAATATTTATGTGGTATTTACCCTACAGTGGATTGAAGCAACTAATAGTAGTTAAGCATTTATTTAAATAAATATTATTATTCTTCTTGTAAAATATTTTGATCAGATGAATATGCAAAATCGTGCTTTTAAACTTCGGTTAGTTATATGCATATATAATTAATTCAAGATCATATATAATTATTATAGAAAACGTATACCTAATTATAAACGAACTAATATATTATGTTATATAATAATATATATAAACGAACATAATATTATTTTGCCTACCCTGTTCAAATGCAAAGCTTGGTACTGACCTGGGTGAACTCGGGCCTGATTGAGCTTGCGCCGGCGCCATAGCTCCACCGTGGGGTGGGTGGTGCAACATTATACAACACATAAACATAATACATATAATAAAGTGTAACTACACATGCACATATCTACCAAGTACCTACTTACAGTGAATGCGGCGAGTTGCCGCGAAATTCTCCGCCATTGCATGCATGCGAAACATTGTCTGGTGAATTTAGATAGAAACTGACGTAAAATCCTTTAATTCCTCACTTTATGAGCAAACCACTCGATAGCATGCAATATTTTATGCACATAATCCCTTATTGGGATTATTGCTACTATAATTTATTTAATACATTTCTGTAATATGTTGAAAGACTAATAATGTAAAGCAGATTGTTGAATATTTTTACTACAATGCAAAACAAAACATCAATATGGTCGGACCTCCTGAATAACATTTATATTTGTTTTTTCTTACATTGTATTTAATGATGCAATGCGACATTCGTTCTGAATGACAGATGTGTAATAATAAATAAAATTTAAAATTTATGTCAATGAAACGAACTGATGGGAAAAAACTATAAAAAAAATGTTTTCAATAAAAACCATCTATTTATATAGTTGTATTTTTTTTATTGTAATAAGCAGAAATTATTGTACATTGTAGTCCGCAATCGTCGCATAACGGCAAAAATATCTGTTCGGAAATTATTAAAATACAACAGTTTCAAACCACTTTACAAACAATCGTAATCACAATTTTAGACCACAGACATTTAGAACCCGGTTAACTTCTTAACAAAGTAATATTTTTTTACGAAGCAAGTGACATTTGCAACTCAATATCAAGATTTTTAAACGACGCATTTACTGGCCCTTATTGAAAGGGCATCTCCGAGATAATGTTTGACATGTGTACAAAGATTTATTATGTAGATAAAATAAATGAAATGAGTTGAGTTAGTACTTGGTAGGTACATTGCACATTGTAATGACTGTGTGTCTCCTTCATTTATTACAGCATAATGCAAGTAATTAAACTAGTCTCTCTATTTAATTATTTGATGTTAGTACTTAGATCTGTCTCCACCGCAATACCTGATAGTTGTTCTTTGGAATATAAAATTTCAACCGGAATTTGTGGACAATATTTACACGTGAATAGTAGAACTTTGATTAAGTTTTACAAAATTCACTGCCTTCATCTCTGTCTCCACTCTTCTATATGAAGTAGTTGTACTAATTGTAAATGTTTGTTGAAAGTTTGTTTTTGGATAAACCTTCTTACGGATGAGTACTACCGTTCCTAAATATTAATCAGACATCTTAATAGGAAAACCGTGTTTACTAACTAAAATAACAAAACAACAATAATCTCTATTTTGACTACTCTTGTCTACTAGAATAATATCATCCCTCCCACCTTATCTGAGAAAACGTAATACTTTTTTTTATTTTATAATCTACGTGTTATATTTTTTTATGTGGTTAGCAACTTCCTGGTTAAACATATTTATGTACTAATTATATAATGTTTTCAGTTTGAGTCATTTGATTCCCGCATTTTTAACAAAAGGTAGGTATTTGGTTATCTATTATTTGTCCCAATTATATTCACAGTCTTATATTACAATTATGCGCCCTTGAGGTGGATCTTTCCACAAAACGGCGCTATAAAAATCATCCGAAAATTATTATTATTATTATTATACCTTAAAATGCTTTCGTAGTAATCAATGTATATATATGTTTGAAAAGGTGTTTTCGCAGAGCATATTATATGTATGTATAAAATATCGTTTTTGGGTCCTCTACACACTAGACTCGTTCAATTTTTCTAATGAAATTATGTTATTATTTGAACACCCATAATATTTCACATAACATAGAATGTAAGACAGCATATTGCCACAATACATATGTACGAGTACTATGTAGAATAATGTAGTGTAGTGTGGTGTTGGAACCAAAGTATTATTCCCATGTTTGGAGTAATGAAGTGACACGCCAGCAACAAACTCCAGGTTGACAACCCGTGAATTTAATCTAGTCAGAAAGTCCAATCAAGTCAGCTGTTGGTAAACTGCAACAAGAATATAAAATCTTAAACGCCATCATATTGTGTAAATAACGTTATTTTATGAGTACCTATATGGAAACAAAACAAAATTCATTCCTTTTCACAACATCAGTACTTCAAAGTTGTTTAAAATGTTATATTTAAAGTATATCTACTGAACAATACGGGCTATTATTTTGTTCTAAAAATCAGTTGAATTATAAGTAAATTGGAACTTTATTGGACAAAGCACTCCTCGCGACAAGGTTAAGGGATGCGGGTTCAAGTCCCGTCCGAGGCACTACCAAATGAGGTGACGTTGTCTTTTCTATGCCTTATATGGTAGTTTCATGTGTTAAATTTAGATTGAAATATAAGGTTTTTCTCAGTACATAACGTAGTATATACATTTACTCTTTGGAATGCACAGAAAACAGTAGTGTTTCTAAAGCGTATTGGAACAATTGCCTTCTTCACCTCATCAAAATTATATATTATTATTATTTGGATGATTTGTAAAGCGCCGTTTTGTGAAAAAAAATCCACCTCAAGGGCGCTCTTTGCTAACTAAGGTTGTGCTTGAATTATTCCGTGAGATTTATTGAATAGATAAGTTTTCAGTTGGTTCTTGAAACGAGATATGCCCTGCGTTTCTCTGATCGTTTGTGGAAGCCTGTTCCAGACTACAGGTGCAGATATTGCAAAAGCACGTTCCACGTACACTGGTTTCGATACAGTACTGGTCACCTCGAATTTAGTTGTAATATCTTGACAAGACCTAAGTGTTGTCTGTCTATGACTTAACGCCTGTCTACCACAGAGTTCCATGATATATTCTGGGGACATAGCATGAAGTGCCTTAAATACTGTCAAACACACTTTAAATTCAACTCTCTCCGGACATCTGAGCCAGTGAAGAGATTGAAGGGTGGCAGATATGTGTGAAGAGCGATTCAGTTGATAAATGAAACGTGCAGCCGCATTAAAAACGGACTGAATTCTCTGGAGTTGATATTGTGAAAGATTTGCGAGGATGCCATTGCAGTAATCCAATCGTGATACGACGAATGAGTGAATTATGGTTTTAGCTCCGTCGGTTGATATATTTTTCCTTATATTCTTGAGCTGCCTTAAAGTATAGAAACCACTACTAACAGTAGATGATATGTGTTTCTCCATCGTAAGAGCGTTATCAAGATGCGCTCTGAGGAACTTAACGTGGTTAGATGGGACTATGTCCACGTTTTGTACACGAATAGGGTCAGCGTTTATGAGATGTTGTCTTCGTGGAGACTTCGTGGATATAGTCCCTTGTCTCCCCCTTCCCTCCCAACAAAAAACAAAATTTAAAATTTGCTCTTTTCTCTATGAAGGTACTTATTCATGCAATGGATTTTATGCTACAAATAAGAAGTGAAGAAGCTTGGTAATGAATAAGCTTATTTTCTACATTAAAAAAATTCCACTCTAACTTTTTCAGCGCCTTCTAAATGTTAAACATTTAAAAACAACCAAAACGACATCCAAAACGCCTACAAAAAGACGCTGATGTCCCATTTAAGAATCACTGGTATACACCATAAAAATAAAGTTTAATTTATTTATTTATAAAAGCATTAAACAGCCATGGTATTTTTTACGATAAGTAGAATTTTGTAAAAATTATTATACGACCAACTCTATTCACAAATCTATCGTCTAAACGTCATAGCATATTATCCCAAAACTAACCGCAAGTAACCACATAATTATATTAAACATGCATATTGTCGTCTCTGTGCCAGTAAGAATAAATACAATCTGAATGAGTGGCCTACATACACTATAACAAAATTAAAGATGATAAATGTTTTTCTTTTATTTATCAGTCTATTACATCAACATAATAAAAAAAGGTTTTAAATCTTGGATCATTCCCATGGGTACCTATTATTTTGAGAACTATTCACTATTCAGAGTGACGTTTCCAATCGTTTTAAATCGCAATTTTGTAGTAATTATTGTAATAGTACTATAACTAAAGATAAGTATAATAGATTCACATCGGAAAATTGATATCCCATGAAAGGTTTATGTGCGTGGTTTAGCACAATTAAACTCATAATAATAAGTACCTACACATAGTACATCAGTTAGTGGCGGCGCGCGGCAAGTTCGTCTCATATCGCATCATAAATAATAGTATTTCCTGTTCAATTATAAGTTATTATACATTTATCTATTTATCTATAACAGGTAACCGGAACGGCCCTTCATTTATGCTAAACCAGAACAGTGCGATACATTTATTATACTATCTTCACTGTATTCTGTACCATCACATAATATCAGTCATATCTATATATATAATGAGTTACAATCCATTGGATTGGTCTGCAACGAGTTTGGTTTTTCTAAAATCAATAATTTATTCCAGACATTTTAACACTACGTAAAACATCATAAATGTTCTTTCATCAAACAAGATTTCTAACGGCCCAGATAACCCTTTTCACAATTCACCGTTCTTATGACAACGACAGCAAAGCATTGGTACACAGGGATTCATTGTATGCAAGATATTGAATTCTGCTAGGACATTAAACATTTTGAATTTAGCGATGACATGTCCAACCATCTCGCATATCCTGATATTTTTACAATTCGAAGATGCATGAACAGCAGAAAATCATGTTTGTATTGTTGACAAGCAAAATGTTTTAATGTAAGCGTTGTAAAGCATTCAAACACAAATCTTAATCATCGGAAAATGCAACGTTGTAATAAAATATCTTTTGATCATTGTACACAACAAATTTAAATTAATTTTAATCCCAGTGTAAGTTGACATCATAAAATGAAATACTCGTTAAATTAAATATTTAATTATGATCTTACAAACCAACCACAAAAGTCATAAACAGTAATGAACTTGAAGCAATAAAGAAAATGCAAGAGATATTAATTGAAAATACGTGTTAATTGAAATATCGCGTGATTATATGACGAAGGAAAACTAGAAAGATAAATGATTATAGTCAAAGAAAATTAATTCAAAATAAAAAAAAATGCAGTCAATAACTTTATGCCCGTCTTCTATAAATGAGGGGTTAAAATTCAAATACATCGATCCTAGATCATCAAAACTTAATTAACAACAAATTTATCTGTCAATTTGAAGCGTTTTTGATGTTTAATCAATATTTTAAAACTGATTTATTGAAAGGTAAAATCAATTTTATTGTCTCGATTATGCCGGTTAACTGTGCTCGATTAACCTTATACACCTTTCACACTAAGCTAAAAGCTTGTGCCGTGAAAGGGGAGTTTGCCGGCACCTGGGATCGAACCACGGACCTCTTGTTCTGAAGGCCGAGACTCTACCTCCAGGCTACCGACGAACTCATTTAAGTGTTTTATGCTCTGAAGTCTGAATGACCCTCTTTAAAACATTACTAATAGATGTTAACGACATCAAAGTAAGTATTTTGGGAAGACGGAGCCTTAATAACTGAAAATTACTCTGAATAGCTAAAGATTGATTCATTTTCAGGCAATGATTTATGAAAAGAGCATAGAAGGACGAAAGGAAAAGAAGTATTGTTTTTAAAGTGTAATTCAAACGTATGCCCTTCGGAATAGACGCAAATATTTAAAAATAAGTATCTGTTTGTCTACGAAATGATCTTCAAATCTGTTACATACTTGTTGTAGTTGCAATATTGTTTGTTCGGAAAATTCGGAGCCTTAATAACTGAAAATTACTCTGAATAGCTAAAGATTGATTCATTTTCAGGCAATGATTTATGAAAAGAGCATAGAAGGACGAAAGGAAAAGAAGTATTGTTTTTAAAGTGTAATTCAAACGTATGCCCTTCGGAATAGACGCAAATATTTAAAAATAAGTATCTGTTTGTCTACGAAATGATCTTCAAATCTGTTACATACTTGTTGTAGTTGCAATATTGTTTGAATAGACTAAATAGGTACCTGCATAATATTGTTTTCTTCAAGTTAATAGTAGTAGTACGGTTTCGTGTCTGGCTCTTGAACTAAAGGTACATTTCAGTCTCTCACAGTCAGTACATAATGTATTATTTTATTATTGCATCTTGAATTTTAAAACACGATACTCTAACGTTAACAATATAAATTTTAAATGTTCAAATAGTCTACAGTAATGTCAATCTTTTCAACTGTTGCGAAATGGTATTTTTATGACAAAATGCATGTATTATGCATCGATTCCATGTCTATGCAATGTTACAAATAACCTTTCTACTATTATATAGAAGAGGATTCGGAAATTACTACATGAAATATTCAATTGAAATATTGATTCCATCCATACATGGTTTCACATGTATTGTATACTGGATCAAGTATAACAATATTAGGTTCTTTTTGAATAACGACACGGAATTTATATTTACACAATATATTCAATAAATAATTCCTATTATAATTTGTCGAACACAATTTGTCAAAACACGCAGCCTAACAGTGCAAGTCAAGGTTCTATCAATTAATGAGCGTCGTTCTCAATAGGTGGCTAACCTATATAGGCAGTAGCGTATTGCTACTCAGTCATTATCTTTGCTTAGCTTGTAAACAAGTCTAAAGGTCAATGTACAGGTGCAGTGTACAAAGTTCATACACTACACTCTCCCCTCACAATCTTGAAAAACCTTACTATTCTACATATTCCAATCTTTATACAATTCTATGCGAGTGACTGTGTTCTCTACTTATTTCATGATTCTATATAAACAAGACAAACATTATAAATACATCACGCAGACAAGTTCTTCCTTCTGTCCAGGGCCACCAGATGAAGCCTTCCACCAGCCCAAGTCCTGGGTCTCAGCTGTCCCCGCCAATGGCCTCCAATCTGACCTGAAAAATTCAGAACCGGTGAGAGCTTTGCCTTCAAACAGGGGGAGGGGACCTAAACTCCTACTATTAATCAGAGGGACTGTCATCCCAATGCACAGATCTCACATCTATCCGATCCATATGTCTCTTCCAGAGCTGACCAGTACCTTTGATTCTAATAAGAAAAGTTGTATTGCCTAATACCTTTTCAATTTTACCTAAAACCATCTTTTCACTTCTGAGATCTTTGACAAGTACTGATGTACCCAAATTAAATTCCTTTTTACTCCCCGAGACAAACTTCGAACCCCTGGAACTATCTTTACAAGTTTCCATATTTACATACCTTTTCTCATATCTATACCTATTTAAACATTTACATCCATTGTTATTCCGCTTTTTCACTAAATTCTTAACTATATTCTCAATGTCTATATTAAAATTAACCCAATAAAAATAACTTCTAACAAATGATTTCATTTTCCCAATAACTGAATAATTTTTACACAAATAATTTATCACAATACCTTTAACTGATTCCGGAATAACAATTCTATCTCTGTAGAATAAATAACCCTTGTACACAGTCAAATGTTCCTTCACATTAAACAACTTCGCAATAGATTTATTTAACTGTCTTTTGCACGGCCAATTATTTTTTTTCACATATTTAACAACTTTTTCCAATGTATAATCACTTTTACTTCTCTCTAAAATTAATTTCGAATTAAAACTATTATTTTTATTTACAAAATCTAATTTTTGTTGTTTCACATTACACGCAAGCGATGCGTTCGCACTGAAATTCGGAATATTTTCAATGGGCTTACATGCAACAATTTTGTTTAATTCACTGCCTTCCGTGCTATGTACTTTGTACCCTATATTATACCTACGCATAAAATCTGTACCCAATATTATTTTATTCCCGCTCTCTGTTACAACAAATTTAATATTTTTTTCCATTCCATTATGATTTATTTTACAATGTTTAATACCTAACACATTCAAACTGTGCCCGCTATACGTAGATAAATTAATTTCATCACACTTCTCTATTATATTATTTTCGTTGAATATTTCTTGCAATTTTTGAATAGATATACAGCTAATATTCGCTCCCGAATCTAAAATACATTCAACATTTTTATTCTCAATTTTTACATTTAATTTTATAAAATCGTTTTCGGTGTCTTGCGAATTATAAATACCTTGTATCTTATAACAATTTTCACTCAAATGCCCTTTAGAACTACATTTTCTACAAAAAATTTCTCTATTTAATTTACATTCACTTTTATAGTGATTTCCCTTACAAATAAAACATGAAACATTTTTATTATGCTTATACCTACTCGTATTTACATTTGAATTTAACCTTGAAAATTTTGACGGTCGATTATTTTTCTTATAATCTGTATCTGTACTACTGAAACTATTATTGTTTCGCCTGGAAATCTGGCTAATTTCTTCAAAATTTTCTACCTCTTTTTCTATTTTTCTCTCTAGTATGTGCTCATAACTAGAAGCCAAAGCAACTGCTTCGTTCAAAGATACTTTATCTTTATCACATTTTAAAAATAACTGTTGTTTAATCTCTTTATTTCTAATTCCGATTATAAACAAATCTTTTATATTACTTTCTAATCTAGAACCAAATTCACAATTTATACTTAATTCTCTTAATCTTAAGGCAAAATCTTTAACATTTTCCGAATGACCTTGAGTAGCCTTGAAAAAAATTTCACGCGATTCAAATACACTTTTTTCCTCTTTAAAATAACCATTAAATAACTGAATCAACTCTTTATAAGACTGTTTTTCCACAGAAGCTGGAAAACACAGATCAGACAGTAGCTTGAAACTGCCTTGGGACAACGATGTTATGAAGAAAGCACGCTTCTTCACATCAGTCCAACTTTCATCATTTAATAATAATGCGTTCTCCCACCTTGTCCTGTAAGAAGGCCAACTCATTGTCTTGTGACAAAACGGCTCTAAACTTCTCGAAGTCATTTCGGAAAATCACAGGCAAAAACAACTAAGAATAAAAAAGACTTAACTTATGAGAGACTCCTCCAATCGCCCCGGTCTTCTGGATTTCCTTGCAACTGCAATGGACTCTGCCTGGCTGATTTGCAAGAACTCTCCTCTCCTGGCTTCCTGGATCCACCAACTGGCTCCGCCTGGATGCTGGGTGACTCCTGTCTCCCTATGTTGCCTGCACCTTGCCTCAAACTGGCTCCTGAGACTTCCTGTCTCCCTGCTGCTACCTGCAACTTTGCCCAACTGGCTTCTGAGACTCCTGTCTCTTTGCTGCTACCTGCAACTGCTGGCTTATCTGGCTTTGGAGACTCCTGCCTCCTTTCTACTCCTGTAGACTGCCTTTCACTCTTTATTTCCGCGTACTGCCGACAATAACTTTCGGCGCGGAAAAAAAACTATTGTTGCGTGTTGACAATATTATTCACGAACTACCGAACTGCGCCACGTATTGTATACTGGATCAAGTATAACAATATTAGGTTCTTTTTGAATAACGACACGGAATTTATATTTACACAATATATTCAATAAATAATTCCTATTATAATTTGTCGAACACAATTTGTCAAAACACGCAGCCTAACAGTGCAAGTCAAGGTTCTATCAATTAATGAGCGTCGTTCTCAATAGGTGGCTAACCTATATAGGCAGTAGCGTATTGCTACTCAGTCATTATCTTTGCTTAGCTTGTAAACAAGTCTAAAGGTCAATGTACAGGTGCAGTGTACAAAGTTCATACACTACAACATGTATTATGATTTTTTTCATAGGAGTGTTGTTAGTTATAAGGGTGTTTGAGAATAAAATGAGTGGCGTATAGATGTTTATAATTTATGAATATTTAATAAAAGCTACATTTATATATACTAAATTATCTACTCTAATAATTCAATGTAATGTGATTGGAAGTCGACAAATATAATTGATATTTATGCGCACATTGATTGTTATTAATTACATTCATTCTAATGTACTCATTTCTGGAATAATCCAGTAAATTATAATCCAAAATAGGTACCATATATTTTTTGAGAATGTGTTTTTATGTGCAGCGTACACTGAGAAAAATACTAACGAAATATCACAACGAATCATTGGTACGTACTATCAGATTAGGACCTGAGATAGTACAAACGATTCATTAGTGCGAATCTATAATATTAACTCTTCGCAAACAAGTTGTTGGTAAATTTACCAATGATTTGTTTGCGAAGAGTTAATATTATAGATTTATACCAATGAATCGTTTGTACGATCTCTGGTCCTAATCTGATAGTACTGTACCAATGATTCGTTTTGAGTATTTTTCTCAGTGTATGCACATAAGTCGAATAGTTATTATAGTATCGTAGAAACTTGTAACAAGGTTATAAAAAATATTTCCGTGTACTTGACTCGTGTCACTAGAATATCATAGAAGCTTGTGACACCATTCAAATGACTTTACTCTTGTAATTGAGTCTTACAGCTAAAATACCGTAGAAACCTGTAGAATATTTTTTTTATTTTCGATGTCGTTAGTTTTAAATCTGCTCGTCAATGATACTAAACCGGTCGCAGATCTATTAAATATAATAAGTGATAATTTTGAACACATAGTCAAAAATTCATTATTTAATCATATTTTTTTAATTAGATGACACAATATGTCGTTTCCTTAATATGAGATGATTTTGGTTAAATTGAAAATTCAAGATGTGCGTGCACTATAAAATGCATATTATATTAATATTATTATTGGTTGTATCGTACGTGGAGTACGACGTGTGGGAAGTAGTATGTTTGTAAAGATAACAGGGTGAGTGACTGCAAGACCTGGTGGATACTCCTATTTGTGGTTAGGTCGTGTTAGTGGCTTCACCGCAGCGAATGCTATTACAGTATTATTATGTCGCATGTCATTCCTCATGCATTGCTCTAATGTTATAAGCACTAGCTATTTCAAAGACAGCTTCCCTCGGACATCCGGCGGTAGTGTAAAAAATACTCTTTATAATGATGTTTTCCACTTCTTTTTACCACTAGCACTACCAAGACCACCAAAAGATCGAGAGAAAATAATAATAATACTGAAAAGATCTCGGAAATTATAAAATCGTCAAAAATGTATTAAATTTGCATTTGACTTCGCACGGAGAGTTTTAAAATAAAATTAACGAGCGTTTAGGACGCTTTACGGATAAAAATGTCATCAAATTTTAAGAATGTTTTCACATCGATAATATTTTTGGAATCAAAATAACATATTATAAACATTTTATTATTCATGGATACGCTAAGAGGGCGTCAGATTTTATGGAAAGCATTGATTTTTTTTGGTCAGCACGGTTACTTTTGACACAATCTAAATATGATCTTAATCTTCTCTAAAGATCAAGACAAGATTAATGAAATCGTACTTAGATTTTGTCAAGTAACCCTGCTGATCTCACCTACAGCGGATATACAAACAAAAATACACACATGTAAGTAAATTTACTAAAATATAAAATATTTTTGCGAGGATTAACCTTTTTACTAATATAATAAACATATCATGTACTCGTGCACTTTTACATTAAAAATCAGCGCAGTGCATTATCTACTTACGAGTATGTACAATGTAACATGTACTCTATCAAATAATGCACTAATACTCGAATAATATGATATGACTAAATGTCCCAGAATCGTTCTCTCATTTAGGTACTTTTTTACCCCCATGTAGTGTTGTGGAATTCTCAAGAAATATTTTTTCGAGAAATTTACCGAGAAAATTCTCGGTAAATTTCTCGAAGTAGAGAATTTTCCGAGATTTTTTTTATTTTTTATTCAATCAATCAATAACAATGTACAAATGTTGAGACAATTTATCACCAATATGGCTACAATTAATTATGGAAACAAAAAATGTTAAGTACCTACATAGAAAAAAGTGCTAATAACTGATGAAAATTCTTGATATTTGACACCCCACATGCCCATATATAAGTTAAAAAAAAATTGCAGGTAGGTACGTACATGGAAAAAAGTGTTAATAACCTCTGATTTAGGCCTTAATCAGCCCTTCAAATTTTTGGATCAATCAAGTTGGCTGCGAAGTGTATGTGTTTGTAAAGTAAAATTCATGAAAATGAAGTGATGATAGAGACAAGAAATAGTTTTTGATAAATATCTCGTCCACTGTTGTGGAATTCTCAAGAAATAGAGAATTTTTTTTATTTTTTATTTAACAGTATGATAATAATAAATACCTACTTTATTCAATCAATCAATAAAAATGTACAAATGTTGAGACAATTTATCACCAATACGGCTACAATTAATTATGGAAACAAAAAAAATGTTAGGTACCTACATAGAAAAATGTGCTAATAACTGATGAAAAATCTTGATATTTGTCACCCCACATGCCCATATTAAAGTTAAAAAAAAAAATTGCAGGTACGTACATGGAAAAAAAGTGTTAATAACCTCTGATTTGGCCTTAATCAGCCCCACAAATTTTTGGATCAATCAGGTTGGCTGCGAAATTTACTGGGCGAAAGGTCATAATACCACTAAGAAAAATTATGGAGAGAAATTCCTCTTCCATCAGAGGAGAAATTCTCGGAAAAATTTCTCGTTCTCGAGAAATTTCTTTGGAGAATTTTCTCTTCTCACATCACTACCCCCATGGTAGCAGAACAAACATAATACCAAACCCTCCTCTCGGAAAGGCTATAAAATTGTTTAATAATTTGAATGTTCATGTCGATATTTTCAACATAACATACAATGACTTTATCGCCAGGATAGAGATTCTCCTTTGGTCATGTCTCTTTTTGATGATATCTTTTTTTCTGTTATTTTTTATCATTTTTCCTGCTGAGATCACCTTGGCCAAAAGCTGTTATGGTCTCAGTGCAATAATAATAATAAAACAGAATGTTTCATTTTGTGGCTACAAATTAGGTAGGTATGAATAAAAATATATTATTTATTTTAATTCAATCAACTTTCGAGCATCCAAACCACCAAAAGAATACCAAAACCAAGAATGTCTAAACTGAACGAAATAAATAAAGCAAATGTTTTATTCTACAATTTGTTTATTTATTTCGCTATGGAATTCTATTACCTAAACACCGACACAGTGAATAAATGTATTTACTAATTCTTCGCACTTTAATATTTTTAAAGAAACATGTAGAAGAATAATACGCCTCACACACGGATACCTATCTCGGAAGCAGTTGAGTTTGTATTTATTCACAAATTTTAAGCAAATAACTTTTTAACGGATGGGCCCTAGGGGCACCCTATAAGATCAACTGTCCAACCCCGCTACGCAGGAGTTTTCAAAATCAGATCTTTGTCATGGATATGTCTAAGGAGAAAAGAAACTGTGGAATAAGTATTTTTTATTCACACAAATTTTACACCAATTGTCTTACATTTTCTACGGCAATTGAATAGAATGGTACATTTTAGGTAGTCAAAATTCCGGGACATAAAACGGAATGTAATCTTTTTGACCAATTATCATTAGTCTTTTTTAAATAATATTATGTACCTGCCAGAATAAGCGTGTGGAGCACCCGGTAAAGAATTGGTTTCCCATTTTTTGAGTGACATTTTACCTCTTGAATTTGACACTCATTCTGTATGTCTTAATTTTTTATCAGTACAGAGAGGAGAGCTTGCATGTTTATTACTGATCTACTGGTTTCAGTTTACTTGTGAGATATCTCGTGATGTATAGTTTAGTAAATCTGCTAGAAAAATCTTATCTTTTGTATCATAAATATTTTTACTTTTTCCCAGTTCATTCCCGTTTATTTTAAGATTAAAACCTCCATCATTATTTATTTTAAATCAACACATTTCACCAGATCGTTACTCTCATGCAGAAACCTGTAGAAAGTTAAGTTGAGGAGTTAAATAAAAATTTGTATTAATTTTGAGTGAGTAAATAAAAAAAAATTCAGTTACAAGTTAAAGACGCTCAAGCTTGAATGCTATTACTAATTCCAATGCAAACTTAGAATCCTAAATATTAAATAAAGTTTTATCAGGTAATAAAAAATACCTTCTCGAATTTCACACATATTATGCATTTGATAAGGTAGGTAGGTACTGTAACTTTAATCACTGTAATTCCATGAACATGCTGCGCTGGAATTGTGTGTAGGTACACAACTGTAAAATAGATGAAATTGCAATTCGAGAATTGCCAGCACAGAGCTCATGTGGAATCTGCAAGTCACAATTAGATACATAAATATAAATGTTTTTGTGTAACAATGAGTCAAGCCACCACACCAACCGTAACTGAGGTAATCTATGTTTTGTATTCAGTATACAATAATATGATGATGGAACAAGTAGGTAGTTCCGAAAAGTTATAACTACATAAATACAGTTATTTGAGTGAAAAAAAAAACAATGTTTCTTTTATTTTTCATAAGTTAATAATAAATATAGAGTTCCACAGTGTAACTCACAAAATATTTGAAAAGTTATAAAATAACAGAATCAATCAATACATTATTGTGTGTCTTACCTCTCGTTCAAAAATATATTAAATTGCATCTGGGGTCAAGAGAAATAGTCAGTAAAATAAGCAAAATTAACTATAATCAACCAAAAATATTCATGCAAAAATATTTGAACACCTAAACAATTCTTCGCAATACTTCGTAATTTGTTAACTCGAAACCCATAGTATAAGTATTGAGTTTCTCGAAATATCGATTCTTCTAGGTTTAAGTTTGACGTGATGATGACAGATGATTTTTACTTTGTGCTGTTTTACGATTCTTCTACCCTTTCAAGGCTACAGTGAAAAGCTTGTGGCGTGATAAATTGTCACAATACATCATCCATATACGAGTATTCTACAGAGAGGGCAACAATAATACAAAAACATGGCATGCGGCATTTTCAAACATAACATAATATTATCAAATACTCTATGACCAGTTCAAGATATTCGTTAGTTTTGCAATCATATATTATGACCTCTTAAATAGTAAGTAGGTACACTATATTCGTCTGATGCTGTCTTGTTTTTATAATAATGCACTTAGACAGCGGGAGGTCAAGAGAGTACAATATTTCAAATATAACAGACGTGATTATGCAAAATAGACAAATTCATAGATACCTACATGCTTTATAATAGTTCAAATGAATGGTAATATTAAAATAGTCCAGGAATAAGTAGATGTATCTATATTTGTTTTCAATCTTTTTTCGGTATGAAGTAAATAGGTACCTTATCAGGATTAATAAATATAAATTCCGAATTGAATTATACTTCTTGATATTTCACAATTTACATTTATATCTTAGAATTACAAAGCGGAAACTAACGTTCTCTATTCTGAAGAGTTTTTGTCTCGGTTATGATAACATGTACTTATACTTTTTACGGCGTTCTTGAATGTCTACTAGGAAGATTTATCAATTATCTTCTTCGCTCATTTTCGATAAATTATCATTGGACGTTACATACATGACCCCATCAGCAGGGCTACTCTTGACACAATCTAAATACAATCTTAATCATACGACGTCTGTAGTAACTATATGTAGTAAAAAATTCGCGTTACCGTTTCCGCGAGCTTCCACTTCGCGCGTCATATGATTAAGATCAAAAAAATATTAAGATCGTATTAAGACTATGTTAAAAGTAACCCTGAAAAATAATTGTGTTTACCTGATTGATAGTTTATTTTTAATGCAATACATCCAGTCATCACTGCAACTCTTACAAAGGAACAGTCATCGGAATTACTGCATGTAATAAACTGTAGGTTGTCCTCATCGTGCGGTGGCACATCATATCGTTGAACTGAAAATGTTGAATGTTTTATTCGTGAAAATTTAAGAAAATATGACCATATGGAACTTTCGAAAATTTACAGAAAAAGGTTTATTTGTAAACGTTTTTCATTTACCTGTGATCGTTGATCACACGAGGATGTTCGTATTTATTTAGTTCAACTCTTTGTTTAATATTTTTAAAATGTTGCTTGTATTGTTTAGTTTCCAATCCAATTGTCTATTGAAAGTCGTGTAATCGTATGTATATTAGAATCTGCAAGGAGCACAGAGTTTCATTATCATTTAATTCAAATATTCCTCCTACCGTATATAAGATATATATACACTGCAAACTTTACCATTTCCCAGGACGCCAATAAAGCAGGTACGCCCCATATAAGAACTTAATGGTACTTTAAATTCCTATACTTGCTACCTTCTGCTAAATTTAAACTCCTGAAAGAACCTTATTGTACCTTTTAACTGAAGATAAGCAAAAAAATATTTATTGTACATGAACAAATATTACATGATTTATTACCTACCTATTTATTGGAATTAAAACGGATCTCGCTGTACATTTCTTCATTGCTACAAATGTTAATGACTATTATTCCTACCAATTGAAAAGTTAAAATAGATATAAAATAAAACACTGTATTACTTTGACTATGAATAATATTTGACTCAGAGGCCTTTCGGGTCATTATCAGTGAGTTTTTATCAGAAATTAAATACAAGGAAGAAAAATTGCATAATAATGATGTAATTTTTCTTCTTTGTATTTAATTTCTAATAAAAACTCACTGATGATGACCCGAAAGGCCTCTGAGTCAAATATTACTCATAGTCAAAGTAATACAGTGTTTTATTTTAAATCTATTTTAACGTTTCAATTGGTAGGAATAATGGTCATTAACATTTGAAACAATGAAGAAAGTAGCTAGATATATTTTTACTAAACACGACATGAAAGGTTTTATTTCTGCTAGAACTAATTCATAGCATTAACTAGTGCAATATCATAAAAAAAGAAAAGCACAAAACAACATACTACATACATATACACTAAAATAATTAGGTAGGTATATAGAAACAAATTTTATTTTATTTTCTTATTACTATTTGTGCCTAAGATATTTTGGGATGTTTGTTATATTAAGTAATCTGCTAGTAGTGTATGTAGTGTGCATCTTCCAAAAAATAATTAGTTATGTAAGGAAAAACTAAAAGACAATAGTAGTAAAGTAATAAACTTTATTGTACAAAATATTTGGGTAGAAATGATAAGATTACTTCATGGTGTAAACGAATAATTTTGCACAATGGGCGAGTTTATCGCAGGGACGCGATATCTTCCAACTAATCCAAGTAACTAGAAAAGCTTTTCATTCTGACTGGATGATATACGTAGCCTTTAATATAACCACCAGCAGTAGAAACAATGAATACAATTTTATTAGGTAACTTGTCTCCTTACTCGTCCCTTAAACGTTTCATATAATTTCGTACCAAGTTGGAATGTAAAATAATAATATAATGCTAAATTTTCCTTTTGTTTCTCTCTATATGACTTACGTTCCATCTCGCTTGAGTGCAGCAGTATTATCGTCATGCTGAATTTCTTCCAAATTAATAAGTTTATTATTGTAACTAATTGTTATATCTATGAACAAAATACGGAGAGAAATAGAACAGAAGAACTTTTATTCGAGTAAGAATACCTATTATGATTTATATGGAATATAATTCCCTTAAATAGAACAATACGGACTTGAAACTACTAACTTATTATATAACCGTGAAAAAAAGTACAAATAAAAAAAGTATAAACAAAAAAAAAAATATAACCTGGATAAAAGACACGTCGAAAAAATTTTTTTTTCATTTATTTATCTACTCATTTCAATCAAATTCCAACATCTAGTTATATATAAACATCAAGTTTATAACTAAAACAATATAATTAATTCTATCCAAATAGGTCAAGATTGCTAAGGCAAAAGGATCTGGTGACTGATTACAGAAGAAGGACAGATATAACTTGAGACATATGGCGGAGGCTTATGCTCAGCAATGAACATTGAAGAGAGCCCCCCTCACACCCGGATATCTCAAGAGAAGTTAACTTCTACTTGGATTTGCATTCGGATGCACATTCAAACCAAATTTGTCCTCAAGGGCGAGCCATTGGGGAGGCCTGAAGGGCCGCCCGGCCAAAACCGCCGCCGTGGGAATATTTTATACCACTTCTCTTTTCAATATATTCCTTTTGGGAAGAGAGAGAGAAGAGAAGTACTCAACAGTGGACAGGAACAGCTGCGTAGTATATAAGATATATAAGAGAGTATAGTAATATATAAGAGAGTAGTAAAAATGTTAATCAACTGATCGCAACACCTATATTATCAAGTCATAAAAATCAATATAGCTACTTTGCAATTGCTTACACACCATAATAACTTTTCTCTGTATCGTTAACAGTTCGTTAACACGACTGAATCATCGTTAACGTTTGATTCAGTCGTGTTATTGTAATAAATTAATATCAAATGATTTTGCAAACTTCATCGTTAAAAGTCATTTCAATTTTCTATCAATAGTACTGATAAGTTTTTTCTTACTTTGTAGAGTGTGTTTGGTAATAAAGTTTACAGAACTCCCATTACATTACATAACATGTGATGCACAATGCGCCAATCCCCTCACACTCAAGTAATTTTCCATGGTAACTTCCTTGAAACTCTAATTATGTATTATACTTGCTAAGTATAATAATAGTTTTCCAGAATCGATAGTACATAGAGGAATAGCAATGAACTACTGCAATCATTCTAGCATATGAATACGATTAAGTATATCATATACACATTATTCACAGTATGTGTACTCCGACATAGGCAATGTATTTTCCCTATAGAAATACATACAAGGTAGGTATCTATATCCTCTATTGTTAGATTAGATTATTATCGATAGAAATTTTCCACTTATGAACAATGTGATTGTATGAAAATAATAACAAAGGTATATCCGATACTTTATTATACCAATCTTATTGTGAAATTATATACTTTATTTATACTCGCGCATACGCATGTGCAATGTGTTTTTTATGCAATTGCTTTATATGTAATCAAATACTAACCAATATTCGCATTTGGTATCTACATAGCAATGACGTACATGGAAAGTTTTTAAAGTTGAGAATTTATTCAATTAACCGTATCAATTATTTGAAGACAGTTCAGGGGGCCTAAAATGGCCACATTGAGCATTTTATCTACGGAATTCATCTTCCCGAATTGCTAGCAGATCCGTAGCAATTCCTCTAATTGTCGTAAAATGGTCTCGATTGTACGCGATTCACCCGCAATTCATTTCATCAAATGATTCATATTTGGTGAAATGTTGCCGTTAAATCGTTTTACAATTCCTATTATGATTCATATAATGTAGCCTTTTTAGCCCCCAATTCTGATGTTATTGAATAAAAGTAAGTTATGATTATTCAGAGGAAAAAACGTACCATGATTTTTTTTAGCTACATGATATTTAGGGTGGACAGAAAACTAGAAAAAATACAACACTTATTTGTAGTATATCCACGGTGACTTTTTATTGGACGCGAGCCGGCTTTCAAGAGCTTCCGCTCTCATCATCAGGCTGGCGAAAAGTTTTGATCTCTTTTCGCCAGCCTGATGATGAGAGCGGAAGCTCTTGAAAGCCGGCTCGCGTCCAATAAAAAGTCACCGTGGATATACTACAAATAAGTGTTTTATTTTAATTAATTCAACATGAATTTCCACCAAGTACCGTCGGTTGAAAATATCAACTTTAGAAAAAATACATTTGTGTGATGTCTCCTGATCAGTATAGTTAGGAAAAAATTGCAAAGCATAATACCTCACCCAAAATGGCTCGACCACAAAAAAAATAATTTAAAAATAGCCGATAATCTATTTATTAGTTTATGAAATAACTTTTTTATTGGTTTATTACTTGGATATCATCAAGATACAAGAAAAATCATCAATGCAGTCGCCCAACTAAATTATTATACTTATGAGATACAGTTATTCCACAATAGTTATTTGTGTGTTGCTTTTTACAAAGTACTTAAATAAAATGAAATCGATGGCCAAACATAAAAATCCAATGAATTTCCAATCAAATCGTGAGTCGTATTCTTTGTTAGTACAAGCAGTGGCGTGCTTTCAGTATACGCAAAAAAGAATCGCATGCCCAGCATAAAAACTGGACATTGTCTGAAGTTGTTATACAAAAACGAGAAATTCGTAAAATATTTCAAATTCTTATACCAAAATGAAAATTGGTGACAGGGGAGGGTGAACAATTTGGAAGATCGAGTGTTGACTGAAATTCCTATAGTAAATTAGGAAAAGAAATCTGAACGAAAGTTTGACCAATATGAAGTATCTAGTCCCTCCGCTGAATAGTAGATATGTTGCAAAAGATAATATAAATGAAATGCAAGTACCTAAATACTAGTACGAGTAATATGTAGCAGTAGTATGTCGTATGAAGGTAGTATGGTGGATACTAAAATTTCTATAAAATCACATCAATACACGGAGGAGCACTTTACTGTTTGCTTGCAGTAGCAGTACGTGTATTGTCACTTAATATTTCTTTGTGTTCTTATCTGTCATAGAGTATCACAGTAGGTAAACTTATGTTATAGATACATAATAATATATTGTATATAGTATTGTGACTGTGAGTACATTTTACAACATCACAGTGTATGTATAGCAATAGTTGCCGCTAGCTGCCGGCAAGCTGAGCTGACGGTCGGTATGGCTGGCGGTGTATCGGACATATGACCGGACATAACAGGTTACTGACTTCCTATTCCCGTGCACTTCACAAGGCAACCACCTACCGCCCTCCAAGATAACACACCACTACTGGGACATGTTGCCTCCTGTACCTTTGAATCATATTACCGAGTTCAATACATGGATACCAATAATTATGTTTTAACTTAACTAATATCAATAAATTTCATTTATCAATACGATTGCTACTTATGTACAAGTATAACAAACAATCCACAATAAAATTTTCACTAAACCATTTTCATTCACAACTACTTCCTCGTTTAGACAACTTCTATTGCAATTGAATGACTCCTTCCCACAATATGCCTCAACTTTTAATATGACCTTCATAGTACAAAACCAATCAGAAACCTCGTTTGGAGAACCATGTCTACACAATGCAACATTATGTAAAATCTAATCGGAAGAAGTGAGAAAGGTGTCCCAACGCTTACGAATTGGCTCTAGGCCGGCTTAAGTGATCACTTTCGGTGTCCATGGACAACGTTCACCAACTTCACCATTCTCACTGTCACGATGTAAGGTCCACCAATCGAGAGACGCTTTAAGCAAACCTTAGAAGCAACCATCTTTTTGGGATCTCATTTTTCAGATCTCAAAGGGATCGCGATCTCCCGTCTAAATGGCGCCGGAAAAATTAAATTCAATACTTTATCGGCTGCTAGTTCGACTTTCAGATCGTAGATTCCTTAAATATGAAAGAGTGTTGAAATTATAAATAAACGAATTTTGTGTTGATTGAAAAAAAAACGTGTAAGATGCAAATAAATGGCTTGGGAGGCATCGATTTGTAGTAAAATGTCAGCAGAGCCCAGAAACTAACCGAATTCTGACTGATAAAAACAATAATGTTGAAGGATAGCATATTTCATGCGGTAAACTGTCACTGATGCAACATGGAAAAGTTCCGTCCTGATAAGAATATAATAGAATAGAATAGGTACAGTATACCTAGTAGGTAGGTAAATACGAGTATATACAATGTTCATAATATAGTAAAGTCAAGCAAGTAAGTGTAGGGAATTGCACAGTGCACCTTAGTATTATTGCAGGGATAATATTATTTTATACTGGTAGGTACACAAAGGTATCTAGATTGCAGTAGGTACCTACCTAGCTTATAAAGCAGCTATGGCACAAACATTATTCTTTCTTCTTTGCTCCCTGAGAAATAAATAACTGATTTACTTATACCTGCTGATTCTATTGTTCTCTCTTATACGAAGATATTATTATTATTGTTGTTGATACTAGACTATATGAAACTATTCATTTTCTTTTATAAAAGGAGTTTTAACTATACGAGCGCTTCTGATATTCCATCAAGCTCTTGAAGACAGGTAATACAACCTATTCGTTATACTCTGTGTAATGATGAGCATTATTTCTATTTTTTTTTATTTCTTTTGATAATTCGAATTATATAAAATAAGACACAGTTTTCATTAAACTCATTATTGATAATCTATCTTCGCAGACACAAAACATTTTAAAATTTTCAAAATAAAGAGTAGGAAAAACATGACAACATTATTACTGACAAATAAATTATATTGTGCAATGGGCGAGTTTATCGCAGAAGCGTGATATCTTCCAACTAGCCATTGAAATGAAACGCATTTGCTATAAACTCAAATACCTACAGCCTATCAGCAAGAAATTTGCTTATGTCGTAAAATGGAATAAATCGACAGCGAGTGGATTCGAGTCCAGGTCTTCCGATTGAGAATCTAAAACACCATCAGGCTTCTGACCAATTCAAATTATTATTATGATGATACTCATATCAACTCATATCATTGTTATAATAATTATTATGTTTATTAAAAATATATTATATCTTAACAAAGGGAACAAAACAGATAATATAATATAAAGGCTATAGTGCAAATAAAAAGGGTTATCTTTCAGATGTCAGATAGACGATACTCATTTTGTATTAAAATGTTAACTCGTCACTTCCAAGAAAATAATAATATTATCCTCCAAACTTAGAGGTTATATCAAGGACTTGCAAACAATCCATGTTGCATAATGTGTAACTAAATAATCTTTATAATTTTCCTCTTATTTTTCCGGTAAAACTTTTAGTTTCATTTGATAGGACACTACTACTGTCTAGCATGATGCATATTTAAAATTGTCAAACATTCACCTGATTGTTAATACATACATCTATCTATCTATACATCTTCAGGAAAAGTTATATAAAAGGAAGCTGTTTCTATTGAGAAACATAATGACAATATTCTTAAAAGTGTGTAATACTATGAATGTGATACTACGCATAATTGTAACACTAAAAATAAATAGTAGTAACACTAAAAATTTCCTTGATCAATTACGAAATTTATAAAACCATAATTCCATATCTCTCCATTCCGAGATGTAAAGCGAATAAGTAACCATTACTTACCAAAGCTAATTATAAGGATATAATATTTTTTCAGAGATAAACATAGATTTTTCATTTGACTGTATATTTCAAACCTGCGTGAGTGAAGATATTGATATACTTTACTGTACGACGGCATGAAGTGTTATGCATAGGGAATATGAATGTATGAGGAATGTGAATAAATGTTATCATTTTATATTAATAAAAATACGGTAATAACGAATATCCTAATAAGAAACGATAAAATAAAACTTTTCATTCATTATTTTCATTCTCATAATCCATATTTTCTGTCAAAATTTTAGACGCCATTATTATTGAATTTGCCCGTTGTGACGTCGTTAGGCGCTATGTTGTATTTGCACATATTTTACTCGTAGTACTATTTGTAGCGTCCGATGACGTCATACAACCTGTTCCGCCATGGATGGACCTTGGCGGCGATGTGCGAAAATTCCTTTTTCAAATGTTGATAAAAGCCTTAAAAATGTAAAAGCACGATAATTTTTCTTATATTTTGTAATATTTTTTGAGATGATTTTTTTTCTGAAAATTGCCCATTGTATAACAGTGACGAAATCAAATCAAAGTGTGTAAAGGTGGGGTCAAATGCCACCCAATTCTTTCTGACTAAGCCACTGGGAAGCTATGTGATTTCTTCAATATTTTTATAATATCAATGATAAATTTTCCATTCATCTTGATATAATCCATACCACACCTAAGCCCTTTGCAGTAGGAGAAATACAAACATACGTCTTCAATGAAATTAATGTTTTCAGTGAATGTGAGTGTTATAAGGATCACGATGTCATGTATGATATAATTATTCCATGAAATAAATATTTAGCGATCGTCATTTCTCAAGAAAAGCTGAACAATTTGTTAAAGTACGATAATAACCCGTAGACGGGAGATAACGACTGCAGACAGAAAGCTCGCTAAAATCGCTATGTGAAATAATATACGAGTATACCTACTAACTATTCTTACTTTGTTTTAATATAAATTCATGGTTCAAAAATTTCACTGAAGAATTGTATTGTTAGGTTTATATTGGTGGTATAAGAGAAAGTAACGTTTTTATTTAAACATTTTCGTTCTAAGAATTGTGAAATATTAATTGAAATATACTTGATACAAGAAACAAAGTAAGTATCATAAAGTTAGACAATATCTTTAAATAAAAGCTTTTCTGGTATTTGAGACATTTGATCAAATTTTCAATCATACGTTTCTATATAACTTAAAATAGAATGTATACCTACTTAGCTTTTTAAGCAAAGAACTTTCAAGTAACTAATATAAATAAAATATACACATTTTAGTCAGCTGTTGTCGAAACAATAGTAGGTATATTTGATGTTATAGTCAAAGTAATACTAGGTATATTTAAAAAAAACACTATGTATTTTCTCTTGATTAATGTATTGAAATTAGAAGCTTTTCGGATATACTTAGATATCCAGGATAAGTGGCATACCTCATCGCTGAATTACTTCCATAAATATCTTCCTTCCATAGGATACTCGAAAACTTACAGAAAGGAATGGAAGAGCCAGAGACTCCAGAGAATTTGAGAGAGAATTACCAGTGAAATTTACATATATGCGATACCTTCAATAATGTTCTAAGAGATATTGTTCTTGTTATTGTGGAGAGATTCTTATGCAATAATAATAATTCCAAGTACAAAATAGATATGTTATCATATTGAAACCATACAAAATACCAATACGTTCAGATCTCAAACAAATATCTCTAAGAAGACATAATTATATTATACGATTGGATCGTATAGATATTGGTTGCGTTGCAGACGTCGCCGGCTGCCGCCATGTAATATGTTCGTACCTATGTATGTATTTTACTGTTAGTTACATAATGCTGAATGCACCCGGATGCATCTTCAAACACCTGTGTGTCTGTGGTCGACCATTGTGAATATGTTTGCAGGTGTTGTGTCTACGTATGTATGTATAATAGTACATAATATATATATTATTATTATGTGAACCGACCTAACAACCTACCCATATTATAGTAGGTAGTATTTACTGATATCATATAATATTTATTATGGTATGGCATCAATAAGTAGGTATTTCATTGTATTTCATAGAGTTCACTTTAAATAATAAATTTTCCACTTTTTTGTGTAGATTTTCGAATACCCTTTGAATAGGAGATGTTCATAAAATATCACGAATAACATTTAACATCTTTAATTTGGCGATGGGATATGACACCCATTCTGAATAATATTAAGTTTGATTATAAGGGAAAAGACAATCATGTTTATTATATACCTACAGTTATTCTACTAGCTTCTCCACTTATGAGATATCACGTAATGGTATAGTGAAGTGAAGTGGATTTATTCCACAAAAGTATAGTGAACTTGAAGTGGATTTATTCCACAAAACGGCGCATTATAAGTTGTCTATTATTATTATTATTATTATAGAAAGATAAGTATCTTTTATAAGAGTGCCTCTTCAGAATTTCAGTGAGAATTATCATCAAACTTTAGGTAGTATATGTATACTAAACTATACTATGCGATACCGTCACGCCTTATCCCAAGTGAAATGGACAATGAAGACGGAACGTCATACATACTTCTACCCTTACATACTTCTTTCGCTCTTTCTACATTCATAGAAAATCGTTCGATTTCTTTTACATGATCAAACAACGTGTTTCACGGACATCCACGCTTTCTCACACTCCCTCTATCAGATATCTTCTTTGTCATACTTTTATCATCTGTTGGTTCCACATGCCACAACCTATTTACTAATTTTCTTTCCTCAATACTCCTCTCGCTTCCGGTTATTCTTCTAATATCTTCATTCATCATAATCATAAAATTATTTAAAGTAACAGCATTCAATTAAAATTTACAAATCATTAAAATTCGATAACGTATTTGTGTGTATCGTGTGTGTGTGTGTAATCGAACGACATCGTATATATCGAGGGTATACAACCAAAATGCACTAAGTCATTTCAGTTTTGAGATGACATGGTGGCAATTAAATGAAAAAAAAAGTGTTTAGATCAATACAAATTCGTCATGTATTATTTGAACTTTAATTAAGATGATATTGGTAAGTGACTTTTAGGCTTTGCAAACAAATTTAAACATAGGAAATATGTTAATTACTTGAATAGTTTTTGAAAACTTTTGTAGCGCTAGACTGACTTAGTGCATTTTGGTTGTATACCCTCGATATAGTACGAGTACCTACATTGTAAATCGTATCGAGTTTATATTGAAAGTATAATATTCAATCATTTACACCGTAATAATTTCTTTATTAAAATATTTCAACAGCACATTTATACTTGAAAAAAATCGTAAAATCGATTCTTCGCTGCATTATGCTACTCATGGAAATTTGATCGAAAGTTTGATGTGCAACCAGCATACAATGCACCATTAAATCGTATGGCTTATTGTCACAGTCTGTTCTTGTGATTCTACGAACGATGCGAAACAAAACAAGCTACGAAACATTTAAAAGAAAAACATTCCAAGTGTTTGTTATTATTATGATTCATTGCCTTTGTTACAAAAAAATATACAATAGCGTGTAGATGTGCGCCATTTCTTAATAATGTTATTTAGTCTACGTTAACACTAGTCAAAACAAACATCATTATAAATAAATTTACATATATTGAAATTTATTTCAATAAACTTTAAAGAAAATTCCGTAGATACCTAGGAAAATCATTCTTTTTTGTCAAAATATCTAAAATCAGTACCTACATTAGGGTGTCCCAGGCTATAAGGGTAAATTATTTTTTTTCGAATTTCAAAACGCATACCCTCTAATTTTTTTTCATTTGACTCCGAAAACTTAAATATTAAATATTATTGAGATCGGATAACGATAACCCGTGCCGACTTGACGTCAAAGTTTTAGTTGAAAAGTTAGTATGGAGCTATAGGGACATTGTAGAGTTCATTATTTATATTCAGTAAATAAAACACATTTATGATATTTATTATGTATTTATAGTAAAAGACAAATTAATCATTAAATTTCTTTTTTAACGTTTGCTTTTTACAATCAGGATATACGTTTCTATGTTCTTGTACGCAACGTAATAAAAATTGCTTTTGCTCCTCTTCAACAGTGATTATACCATGAAAGTCTTGCATTAATTTAACCGCTCTTTCTGCCGTATCATTAACTGCTCTCAGTGTCAATAGCTTCCTTTTAGCTTGTTGGAACGAATCATCATTTGACCATAAAGAAGGGCTCTTCTTCAGAAAACTGTCATCAATTTTGAGTCGATTAAATAGGAACTTGCTTTTGACAGAGACGAAGTCATCGATGTTTTTCTCTGAAATTAAAACAAAAGGAACGGTTATCAATCGTATGGTAAACTATAGAAGAAAATCGAAGCATAATTAACATAAAAGACATACCAAAAAGTGGGCCACAAAGTTCTTCTTTGGATGCAATGTAACGTTTATCATGGGCTGATGGGTTTTCTGTAGCTAAGTTGGCAACCATTTTTTCTTTAGTTTTTTGATCGACATCATCGTCAAATAAAGACAAAATAGACACTTCATCTGTCAAATACCATAAATGCTGGCAAAACTTCTGTAAAGCTGCTTTGGAAATGCTTTTATCTACTGTTTCGTAAGCTTTCATGGACTTTAAAAAGCATAAGTCCTGATAAGGTGCTTTTACTGCTAAAATGCATTGGAGCCAGAATTTGACGTAGGATGTCACGATAAACAGACAGACATCCAATAGAGCTGCCTTATCCTTGTTTGAAATTCTGAATTGGGAGCTTAGTAATGATATTTTTAACGAATAAATGGCTCTCGCCATCCACCGAGCTTGGTGCATAGCACCTGGAGGCCGAATCTTAAATTTCTTCTCTGTATCTCCACCAAGAAATATTATTGAAAGCTCAATTAATTCACGATAGTCATCTCTAGCTATTTCTTTAGTTAATTCAAATCGGTAGAATTCTAGCAGTTTATCAATTTCTGAAACATTTAAACAGGATAGCTTTTCTGTACAAATTTGTATTTTATCGGCATCGACATTTTTCCAGTTTTCTCGAAAATTTTTAAACAATGGAATGTCTGGGCTTGTAGTTACTTGGCTGATTTTCGCTTCAAACACACTTTTTAATACTAGTTCGTAGATGTGATGACGGCAAGCAAAAATAAGCATTTCTCTATCCAGTTTTTGTTCGAGAAGCACACATGCACCATTAATACGACCTGTATTTGAAGCAGTAGTATCACAACAGAGAATCTGCACTCTGTCCTCAAGATTCCAGTTGATAATGGCATTCCAAACTGCCTGTGCCTGTTCGCTTCCTGATGAGCTGTCCAATTTTGGCACAGCGATAAGTTGTTCATTATTATCATAAGAAATAACTATCGGGAGGCGTTCTTCTTTAGATTTACGTGAATCTAGAGCCGACAATAGTTTTCCATCCCAGTGGACAGTTACCGTATCCGGGATATTGTTTTGAAAATTAACTTTTATAGCTTCAGCCCGCTCTCTGCGCATTTCTGTACGAATTCTATGGATCGAGGACTTGCTTATAGAAAAATCATCCGTGTTATGCCCTAATGCCTCAATAGTAGCTTCTATTATAAAAACAGAATCTCTCACACTTAACTGACATCTATCTAATGCGGCAACCAACTTCGGAGTTATAAAATTTTTCGGCATACAAGTTTTATCGGGCTGAGAGGAAGCACCACTTAGGCTGGGTCTATTTTCTTTTAAGTCTATTATTTCAGAATCAGAAGATGAGTTTTCTTGTGGTGGTTCATAAGATGATGTCGATGGAGCTAACGATGAAAAATATTTAGCACGTCGCTTTTCCTCCTCAATGTTTCTAAGGCGCGCCTTTTCTTCTTTTTCTGTAAGTTTTTTGTCCACTCCGGCTAAGTGACCAGGCCGACCTGGTTTTCTTTGGTGCTCCAAAAAGATCCTATCTTCATTTATTTTTATTAGCTGAAGCGCATCGGCATGAGCAATGTCAAACAAATTGTCTAAGTTGGAAAGAAACTCTTGTCGACGTTGTTCAAACACTTCTTGTGTTTTTTTCGCATTTTTTTGCAAATCTCTCCAAACTTGGTATAACGAAATTAGTTTCTTAACACAGTTAGGTAATGATTTAGTCGGTATACGTGCCTTTTCCCAGTAAATAATACACTCACGAATAGTTAGATTTGCACTTTCATTGACACTTAAATTCACTTCACGAATATTATAGAACAAAACTCCCAGTACTTGTCCATTAGAGGGAAGTTTCGAACCGGTGATTTGATGTTTTACGTCTCCTATTAAAAAAATCTCCTTTTTAGAACTTCTTAACTCCACTGACATGTTGACTACTCAAAAGTAATGCGTTGACTAATAAAACAAACAAGTAACAAGCAAGCAATGAACGAGATTTCCGTCGCGCCGTACTGTGCAAGCACAGACACGTTTCGCTGCAAGTCGGCACGGGTTATCGTGATCCTAAGTACACAAAACTTTAGTTTTAAATGTTTTGAGACCATTCAAACAAAATACGAGGGTATGCATTAAAAAAATATCACTTTAATTTTTTTGGGACACCCTAACCTACATACCTAGGAAAATCATTCTTTTTTGTCAAAATATCTAAAATCAGTGTTACATTACTACAACCATACCACTACGGCATATTCCACAAATGGGGTTGCCAGTGAACTAATTACACGTGATAAACATACATCTTATCCTCTTCACGCCAATTGAAATATAAGAAATTCAGCACACTCGAAAGATTACATAAAATAATGAAAGCCTATTCTTTACCAAAGACTCCACGGGAAGAAATGTCTGTTTTTAACTGTTTGTGTTAAACCAATGTTAATATATCGGTAGTGTGGCTGTCATGCATATTTATATGTCTTTGGTTTGTATATTTATGTAATTGTGAACAGTATTATTTCAATTAAGAATTATTATTATGACAGTATTGTAATTTTATATTAAATGTATCTTTTAATACGAAAATATTGATAAATCTATTGTTTATTGTAAAATTATTGATATTCTTATCCAGACGGTCTTCGATATGAGAAAAAAAGTTATGTTTCAACAAATTATTATTTTCCTACTTATTATCTTTCTCAAATCTCAGGACAGTGACTTCTATTTAGCAGCGCATGTAATTTTCTGCGCTAAATTCTTCTGTTTTCAGCTAGATGTACCGCCTTGCAAACTGACCCAGTCAGAGCTGCGTATTTTGAAAGTATACAATGCCATTACGCACAGGTTAGGAATACTCGCGTATAGTTTCAAGTTGTAATAAGCATAAATATTTTTAAAAACTATACATGGCTATTACGCTCTAATCGTGTATATTTTCCAATAACGTTACACTAAAATTTGTGCGGAAAACATACTGCACAAGTTTCCATTGCGGAATAATCGTGTACATTTTTCTAAGTGCTACACAAGGTAACTTTGTTAGAATCTATACGCAACTAGTTTCCAAGTAGACATTTTGATTTGTTGCTTTCACTTTTATTATTATTTTTAACGTCTTGTTTTTATTAATATTTTTTTATTGCTTTAATAACATGTATTTTTAATTTCTTAAATTTGTCAACATGTAAAAGCGAAATTGTAAATGTACTTAAATAAATAAATATTTTTATTATTATTATTTTTTTTTTTAGAAAACACACATGGACAGAAATAATACACACAATCACAAATCAAAGACAATGCATTATCCTACTCAACCCGCACTCATCATCCAACCCCTTGCTATATAATACCAAGCCCACAAGTTTGTCATTTATTACAAAAGTTATGCAAAAAATTAAAAAAAGAAAAAACAACAAGACACCAATCCAACATGCATAACAGGCAGCCAAAAGAGATATGTGACTGAGCGTGCGCGCCGGAATAAGCAAGTCAATCAGGACTATGCAGTCATAACCTGCAGCAACCTCACTAGGCGAATGCCTGAATCGAGGCAAGCCGCTACAAAACATCAAGAAAGTACCGCATCTACCAATTCACCTTGAAATCGCACAAAAAAATTACACAACATGTAAAAATAGTCTCCTTTTTGCTTCCTCTCTACCCGTGTCAAGCAACCAAACCTTTAGCCACCGGCTGAAGCATCTCCACCCACCGAGCAACTTTATTTGCTCGGGAACAGAGTTGTAGAGCCTTGGGGCAAGATACCTTGCCGAGCGCTGTCCCAAGGTTGTTCTCACTGGCGGAACAAACATAGTACCTCTTGTAACCGAACGAGTACCACGCCGGTCCACCCAAGCAGCCTCTCCCGGGCAGGCTCTCCTGTAACGCGTAACAACATTTTTGATGTATGTTTGCCTGGAATCCAAGATACCATATTTCCTAAACAGTGGATCCGATGCATGCCTATAGGGCGCCCGGCTCATAACCCTCACAATCGCCTTCTGAGCCACATCAACAGGATACATGTGAACACCAGCTGCACTTCCCCAACACTCAACACCATAGCTCAGTATAGAGTCACAAAGCGCAAAATAAACAGATCTCAACCTATTATCATCCAAGACATCTCTCAACATTCTAAAAACATATATCAACTTCCTTAAGCGAACCGAAAGACCCTCCAGGTAAACATTCCATTTCAAATTCGAATCAATCGTCAGACCAAGGTATTTCATTGTCTCACAAGGTGAAATGAAGGGGCAGTCACACATTTGGCCCAGCGTACACCCGTGTAACCTCAGAGGAACAGGCAAGGCTGGTTTACCCGCCTCCGAGATGGAGAACGGTATATACTTTGTTTTATCAGTATTAAGCGTTAGCAGATGTCCACTCAGCCACTTACCCACCAGAGAGATACCATTTTCAGCTCGTTCATACACCCCATCCCAAGACACATCCCTAAACATGAGAACCATGTCATCGGCAAAAGAGACAATAGAGCCACCCACGCTGAGGTCACACAAAACTGGATTTAACTGGCGTCTTTTTAAAGAAGCACTGAAGTACCTACTTATACATTTGTGTTTCTTTTATATAAGAAAATATTTTTGTCCTTTGTTTTGTTTACAATGAAAATATTCATAAAATATTATAAAAAATATTTTTATTATAAAAATATTTTTATATACACGGTAAGAGCGTAATAACCATGTATAGTGTCTAAAAATATTTATGCTTATTAATATTTAAAACTATACGCCAGAAGTCCTAATGGGGTGTTCACATTTGGCGAATATCGCCAGCCGAATTTCAAAATATAACGCCAGGCGAAAAAACAAAATTCGCCGTACGCCCATTGATCGTCACACCTGTTCACACAAGTCCACCGATATAGAAACGATCTGTCAGATGCTCTTTGATTTTGACACTGTTTTCAAAATGGCGTCGAGATGGAGATCGCGAAGTGTTTATTTTTAGTCGAAAATGTTAAAGTAGAGGTTATAAGGCGCCTTTTAATTAAGGAAACAAACGCCACAAACCAACAAAAAAGATAACAGCTGTCACGAAGCGGGAAACATTATAAAATTTATAGGTTATAAAGCTTTTACCATAGATACAAACGCCGCGCATATCTGCGCATGTGCAAATCGTTCAATCGGCCGAGAAAGTTGGAAGGTGGTCAACTCGAGACGATATCGTTTCTACTGGTTTTTATCGTTTCAGACTAGCTGTCATTTTGTTCACACGGTTCAAATGGCTGGCGATATTTTGGTGCCCTAGCGATATTCGCCAAAGTGAGAACACCACATAACCTGTGCGTAATGGCGTTGTATACTTTCAAAATACGTTTCACTGAATCAGCGTCAGAAAGTATACACGACAATTACGCAGAAACCGTGTATATTTTCTAAGACTATTTTTCGTTACGCAACTTGAAAACATACATTGCAAGAACACTATGAGTGCGTACTGGCATTGTATACTTTCAAAATACGCGTCCGAGCTTGATAAATCCAATATACCTACTCTGCATCTGGGTTCTCGACTCGGCGTAGTTTTTGTCGTGATCAACTTATCGATACTATCGTCTAAATTCTAGATATTTTAGATATTCCTGCTATCTAAATTCCTGCTAACTAACTATAAAATTATACAGTACTGCATATATTAACGCATAAAAGTTTTTGACGTACCTTTATATTGAAGGACCCACCGACTACATTTGATATACCTACCTACATATACACACATATCTTTAAATACTTACTTACTTTCCGTGTCCGGAACACCATCAAATTTTGTATCTCCAATGTTCGGCCATCCGGACACCCCCGGCATTCGCCAGTAGTGCGTCCTCGGGCGTGCATGTCACTCCTGTTTGGGGACATGAAAACAGGTGACTGTGATCCTGTACAGCACCACACTCACAGGTGTCTTCCTCTTTGTAACCCCATTTTTTGAGGTTACTGTAACAACGGGAGACACCTGTTCTCAGTCTATTAAGTGACCTCCAGGTTGGGTACGGCAGACTGTGACCAGCCGCCATACCCTCCACTGTAGGCAACTGTGTGGGCCCAGCGCATTCACGCCAGAGGTGCACCCGTCGGGTCTCCGGTGGACCTTCCATCGGGGAGGTGGACTCCAGGAAGCTCTTCCTTGACTTAAGTCTGCAGGTGCGTGTCTGAGAGCCATGCATCGGATGTCTTGTATCAGTGATCTGCTTTCCTCGCTCCACTTCTGCTGCAACACGTCTTCTGATCGTAGGAGGGGCAATACCAACAATAGGGTAGATTTCCTTGGTAGGGGTTGGTTTCAGACAGCCAGAAATTATTCTGACTGTCTCGTTTACCGCCACATCCACTTTCTTTGCGTGTGCTGAGTTATACCACACTGGTGCAGCGTATTCAGCGGCCGAGAAGCACAATGCTAGGGCCGAGGTTCGAAGTACATGGGGTTGTGCTCCCCATTTGGTGTTTGTTAGTTTTCTTATAATATTGTTCCTCGAACACACCTTTCCCTCGACCTCTTCACAGTGCCCTCGGAAGGTTAAAGCGCGATCCAGTCGAACACCCAAATATTTGGGTGTTTCGCTGTGCTCCAGTTCTTGTCCCTGCCAACATACCTTGAGTTTTCTGTTGGCTTCTCTGTTACGAAGATGGAAAGCGCAGACCTGAGTTTTAGATGGATTAGGTTTTAGATGATTGTTTTTATAGTATAGAGCCAAATCCTGGAGAGAGACTGATAGTTTTCCTTCCACTTCGTCGAAGGTTTTTCCTTGTGCCGCTACAGCAGTGTCATCCGCATAGATGAACTGTCGTGTATGGGAGTTTATAGGTTGATCGTTGGTGTATATGTTGTAAAGCATAGGCGCGAGTACGCTTCCCTGGGGCAGGCCATTATTTTGATTTCTCCATCGGCTTTTCTTAGACTGCAAAGTAACAAAGAATCGTCTGTTTTGCAGTAGGCATTCTATGAGTTTAGTCAGTTGGAAGTCTTGAGTTATGTTATACAACTTCCACAGGAGCCTTCGGTGGTTTACAGTGTCGTATGCCGCTGATAGATCAATGAAAGCGACACCCGTGACCACACCCTTGTCAAATCCATCCTCTATATGCTGGGTCAGATTTAGGACCTGGCTGCAACATGACCTGCCAGGCATGAAGCCCGCTTGTTCTCTAATTATATTTCCTTCAATCGCTCCGAATATCCGATTGTGAATCATTCTTTCAAAAATTTTAAGTAGATGACATAGCAACGATACAGGACGAAAATTTTTGGGTTCTGTTGGCTCCTTGCCTGGCTTCAGTAATGCAATGATCTTTGCCTTCCGCCATAATTTAGGAATCTGCAGTGATGTCACACATTTATTCATCATACTAGTGATCCACTCTGTGGTTTTGGATCCAAAGTGTTTAATTTGTTCGATTCGGATATCATCGAGTCCCGCCGCTTTGTTCTCCTTCATATGACCGATGGCATTATTCAGCTCATCGACGCTGAACGGAGTTCTTAGAAAGTTGTTCTCGTTACTAAGATCTCGTTTAATCTCAGTCTTTTGCCGTCTTGTTGTTGTTTTACCGTTCAGAAGTAGTTGGTGGGCGACTTGATCTGGTGTTACCTTTGTTAGACTCGGCGGCGGTGCTGATGGGTCGTTGTTAAGATTTTTAATTAGTTTCCAAGCTCGTCTACTGTTTTGTTTCATATCTAAGTCTGTTATCAATTTGCACCATTTCTGTGTTCTTGATTGAGATATAGCCTCCATTACCTTTTCCCCTGTTGTAATAGTTTCCTCTGAGAACGGATCCGTGTCATAAAGACTTTGGTAAGTTTCAAGGAGTGTTTTGGAGTCCTCGGTGAGACCCGCAATGTATTCCGTTCTGCAGCCACGGGGTATATGTTTTCTGGAAACTCTTTTAATCAATGTTACGAATTCATCATATGATTTTGGGTCTGGCTCTAGATGTACAATTTCTTGGTCCAGCTCTCTGGAGAATTCGTCCCATTTTGCTTTTTTAAAATTAAATCTTCTTTTGAATGAAACAGTTTCAGGTCGGATCGCTGCTGATATTACGCATGCTATGGGTCTATGTTGTGTTCGTGGAATTGGTGGTAATACAACTTTGGTTGTTTGGTGGCATATTTTGTCACTGACCCAGATATTATCTGGGTTGTAACCTCTTCGCCATCTTCCACTCATGAATGATGCCGGTTGTTTAGGATCATGTATCAACTTCAAGCTTTGGCTTTCTGCCCAGTTCTCCAACTTTTCCCCATTTTCATCCGTTTCTGCGTATCCCCAGGCAGTGCTATGACAGTTAAAATCACCCATAACGATTTTCATAGGTTGCGACTGATAAGTCTTTGGTTGTTTGAAGTCAAAGGTCTTCAGTGGTGGTTTGTAGTATGAGGTAATAGTGCATTTGTTGACTTCAATTGTAAGAATTTCAATGTCATCTTTGCATGTTAGGTCCACTGAGTTTACACTTATATTATTCCTTACAAAGATTGCACTGCCGTACTTGTTATGTGGCCGTTCCAGTATTAATGTCATTCCCTCGACGCTTGGTCTCCTATCATCAACTCCTCTATGTGTCTCCTGTAGCAGCAGCACGTCACAATCACAATCATTACAAATGTTATATAGCAGATTTTCCTTGTCAGATGATAAGCCTTCAATATTAATAGAGATTGTCATGAGTGTTGGCCTTGATAAAGGCCTTTTTGAGCTAGGATTTGTTTGGTTGGGTACGTTTACAGTTCTTGAATTTCTCGACATGTTTGTTAGTTTAGTTTAGTTTAGTGTTCCGGTGGTGGAAGGATTTGTCGACTTTAAGTCGTTTCCAGGGGACGCCAGATTGCTATCCGTACCGTGATCTCAATCTTTCGTGGAGGCTCCTTCCTTGTCCCCATATCTTTAAATACAACGTAGGGTATGTTAGTATACATATTTAATTAACTATTCATATATTATTGACCTTCTTTGTACTTAACGTCTCGCCACTATGTAAATAACAGGTAGGAGTAACTAATATTATTTATAAGAATATTATTATAACTCATTGTACTCTATTAGTATTAATATTAGTGTAATATTATAACGACCGCCCAGTACAATTACATAATTATGTAGTTTGCGTTACTTTTTGCTGTAATTTTCACGCGTTGTGATCTCAATAAAATAATTATAATATTACTTATTTGCTAATTATACAGTATTCATATTGCGAATTCTTTACATTTCTCCCGTCTTTATTACTTACGCATAGACAAGTGCATAATATGCACTACATATCCGTGAAGAATGTAAGACAAAAACAATTTATGTTAACGTATTTGAAACATTAATTAATAGCCTACATAAGTTGAGTGTTCGTAATATAAAATTTATAATATGACTATTACACTTTTCTATGAGTTTTTGGGTATCCTTAATCCATGTAACATAATAAATACGTGTAACATTATTAACATCTATATTTTTTGGCACGAAGAGGACGACTTATATGTTACTTACATGCAGAAAGTTCACTGGCTATGTCTCTTGTGAGAAATGTTATGATGCTATAGAAATGTGCATATAATACAAAGACTTTGGTTTCTCTATTAATGATGTGCTTTATTAAAGTTGATAAATTAGAGTCATTATATTCATATTATAATAAAAATCATTAGACCCTATTTATCAATCTGCATAAACGCTAGACTTTTATCAACTATTTTATTAAAAGTGGATACTTAAATTATCGTTGATACGTCTTAAAAATTTCACCAATAAACAAGATTCACTTAAACTTTAAAATAATATTAAAATACTGACTTGTGATACACCTAAAGGTATTTGTATGAAGTTGTTTCTGAAACTTGTACTTAAGCCATACGTCTCCCAACAAAGGTCAAATGCTTGAAGGTGAACACTGAACGCTCAAATACAAACCCCTTGTAAAAATACTAAACTTATAAACTTAACATATATTATAATGAACTCTGCAAGAAACTGAATACTTAAGGATAAAGTATAATCGTTTAGACAAAGTTTGGCAGTTCGTCTGAGTTGTTTTATAAAAATATTTAGAAGCACATTGAGACTAAACGAGCGTCTTGCTCCGTTTTTTTCAATACTTATTATTAGTAAAACATTATAATACTAAAAATATTACAACAATAGTAAAATATTACAGTATAAGATCAGTTGTTGATTGTTTCGAGACACGTTAAATGGAATGCAATACAACTGTGGTTATTCTGCGTAATTTAATTAAAATTCAATAAAGACTAAATCACAAGGAAGAAACAAATTATGAATTTTTAGGGGATATAATTCATTAAATGAGTTGACGTTTATATTGTGAAACTCCATATTACTTCATTAAACTTCATATTTATTTATTTTTACCTACAAACTGTTTGAGTTATCCTATGTTTAATAAAAGGAACAGAAAAACTCAAACAAGTTGTATCTATTTTCATAAAAGAAATATAATTCGAAAATTTTTACCAAATAAATATTTGTAGAATGTTGTTTCGTGTGCACATAAAGTACAAATGATAGGCGTAAATAATAATAAAAATCCAAGCTGACAAAATAAACTAAACCGCAATATATCATTATTCAATAATAAATATATATAGCATGATGAACCTCAGTAAGTAGGTAGGTATGTGCTACGCAATAAAAAATATAAATATATAATTTAATACAATGATTTACAACCGACTTCTGTAGAACACTTGGTGATTGTTTGTAAATATTCTTTATTCACAATGTCCATTGTTAAAATTTCGCATATACCTACATGTATGGACTTTTATCTATACACATAGTTATATCATGGTTAATCATATATATATAAAATATTGGTAAAGAATGAGGATTAGACACAAGGTTGCAGACATGTACCTAATTAATTTTCTTTGTATACTTATAGTAACAGTATATCAAAACAATAACGCCCATTCATTTTTTCACCTTAATTTAATAAATATTGTTACAAATATGTAATTTGAGCAGATAATCTACAATTTCTAAGATATCCGGGTGTGAAGTAGGTCTCTCTTCAGTGCTACAAATAATATTATAATATTTTAATCAGAACTCGCAGTATTTCCTTTCTTTCTAAGTTAAACTATTCTGATCTTTACAGCGTAAAGAGGTTTTACCCACTTTTTCCATGTAAGTATCTACCGGGTCAGAATAAGCTGGACGGAGAATAATTATGATGATATATTCAATAAATTACTTAGCTTTTAGGGGTCAGAGTCCCTTGAAGAATTATCAAGGTCTGTCTGGCCTTCGACTCAACCGGTAAAAAAGGAAGCTGTGTTTGAAAACGCTTCTCTTGTATTGTGTATAAAAAAATACGTGAAGAAATAATAATTTGGTCATCCAAATTTCAAATTCAGACGAACGCATGACAGGAAACAGACCCCCACGAAGATCACCTAAACGGTGGAGAGATAGCTGGGCATCCACCTCCCAGGAGCAGGCTCCGACAATCACAGAACTTAGTCCTAACTGAAGCAGAAGAAGATGAAGAAAAAATTTCAAACAACTTCTCAATGACACTTTTGCCTCTAAAAACAGTAGTAAATATAATTATTTTCCTGTATTATGTTACACGAAGGAAATTCATTTTATGTAAAACCATTTGGTTTTATCCTCCTTTTTTGTCTGTCTCGAGTCCAAATTAATAACTACCTACTTTGAATTCAAATCTATTATTTTGAAAACTAAAATTTGTGGAGATCCCCTAAGGACAACAGTAGACAATCGTCAAGTTTTGCACAATACCAACTCTCCACCTTTGTCTGAATTCTCTGACCACATTGAGGTTTCAAAACTAAAATAAATTATATATTTTTACTCTACAAATAAATATTCAATTTTAATAGACTATTTAATTTTTCGCAGAAAATTGTAATTTTCTTACTGTATTTCAGGTACTGAAAAAGTCAAGTATTAATAATACTCCATCTGTATGATAAGCAACGAGAGTACTTCAATAAGAACCTAAAATACATTTCTTACAACATGTAGGTACCTACATATTTTTCATTTATATAAAAACTCTCTAATACCGTATAGAAATTACTTGAATATAAAAAAAAAAAATTGGGGGATAGATTATGCATTCCAATCCTACTGGCGACTTCGAATTAACGACGCAAGCATATTATTTCACTTAAAATTAGTGAATATTTAAAAAAAGCCTTATTTTATAATCATTTCATACACGTTCATGAGTCCACTGGCTGTAAAATGTCGCGATATTATAGATACTTAAACTGATTACACAGAGAATTATGTTAGGTCTTTTATATTTAGATAAAAGGTATTATATGTCCAATATCCACATAAATATGCATGCGTAATCCAAATAGGTTTGTTTAGATTGACCAACATCGAATATTCGTCCCACAGTAAATGTGATTTAAAGTTAATGCAGTTATATGGTATATTTTATATTCTAGTTATTACCATATATCCGCTTATCACTGATTCCGTTATTATTGGTTGATATCATCATCTGCACAAACACATATCACTTTCTAATGCACTCGTATTATAGTATGCGAATTAAATTCCCAAAAAACATTACAAGCGCCTTCTGCAATGGGCCGTTTCCAGACATTATTTCACACTTATGTACTTACGCATGTTATTCAGTTTGTTTATCCATTTAAACATAGTAGTTTATTTTGTATGGACTTCCACAATGAGCATGTCTCTGGATATACAGAAGCAAGTTTTTTTGCATGCCAAGTTTAATAATTGAATTTTCATGTTAATAAAAAATAATCGTTCTTTTATATTTTTTTAAGTATAGAGCTTGCACAATACTCGGAAGGATTAGGTAATTCAATTTTTAAATTGTCTTTTGCGCATTAGAACAGTGAACACATTAGAACAGTATATCCATAGGTGGGGTGTACGCCTCACCGGTGGGACATCACGCCTCAGAGGTGGGGCACCACGCCTCAGAGGTGGGGCACCACGCTTCCACATATTATTGAAAATTTATCAACTGTTGAATTTAATTAAAAAAGAGACCGGTGTGGCATATGACTTTTGAAAAGACTACGACGGGGCGTGGGATTAAGAAGGCTGGAAAACACTGTTTTCTTCTTCTCTATGTGTCTTGTCGGGTCCCTCCGACGTTGACGACCACTTGGGAAAAATCCCTCCTGTTCCGGACAGCACGAAACAGCTCCTCCACACCTCTCATCCCGGCCCACTCCTGAATGTTCCGGAGCCAGGAAAGCCGCTTTCTTCCAACCCCTCTACGGCCCTCAATCTTCCCTTCTATGATTAGTTTTAGGATGGCATATTTTTCTCCTCTCATTATGTGACCAAAATATGAAGTTTTACGGAGCTTGATTGTTGTGAACAATTCTCTATGAGCATTTGCTCTACGAAATACTTCAACGTTACTTGTCATGTCAGTCCAAGATATTCTCAACATTCTTCAGTGGATCCACATTTCAAACGCCTCCCAGCGGTTAATGGTATTAACCTTGAGGGTCCATGCCTCGAAACCATAAGGTAGAACTGACCACACATAACATTTAATCATTCTTTGTCAAAGTTTTAAAGTTATATTATCGTTACGAAGAAGATTCTTCATCCTATTAAAAGCTACGCGAGCTACTTCTATTCTGCATTTAATTTCTATTTCGGGATGATTAGATAATGAGTTTTATTCACTATGTATTTAAATTATCACTTATGATTTTATATATAGGTCTGCGACCGGTTTCGATACGCTAGTATCATTCACGAGCACAATATAAACTTAGTTAAGTTTATATTCTGCTCGTGAATGATACTAGCGTATCGAAACCGCAGACCTATATATAAAATCATAAGTGATAATTTAAATACATAGTGAATATAAACTCATTATCTAATCATGTCGCGTAATTATCACATAGTTAATGCCAAAAACATCGAAAATATTCTATTTCGGGGTCCAGATTTTCAGTGATGATTCTACCCAAGTACTTAAACTGCTTTACTCTTTTTATATTGACACCACCCAGCCGAAGATTTGCATTTGGGTGACTCTCTCGACTGAAAATCATCAGTTTAGTTTTGTTGACATTAATATTCAGACCATAACGCTCACCGGTGGAATTGATCCTATCCAAAAGCTGTTGAAGGTCTTCTATATTATCTGCTAGTAGAACAATGTCATCAGCATATCTAATGTTATTGATTACCACACCGTTGACTTTGATACCAACATCCTTTAGAATGATGAATAGGTATAAGAAAATGCTTGATTTTCATAATTCTCAGTTGATTTAATTTTGTTTCTCTGTCTATATTCTATACATGTAAAAGACTCGCGCCGCATATTGTTATTTATTTATTATTTATCGTGTCGAAACCCAGAGAAAAAACCCATCAAACTGATCTCCAGTACTGCGCAAAACTCACAGCAGGTGGAGATGCGTCAAAAATATCCTCCATAGTGCAAGTGACAGGGCACAATGGACATTCCAACAAGTGTGGCATAGTCTGTTATTATAAGTAAATAAATAATAAAAATAACTGATGCTTACTCAAATCCTAGTTACGATCCTGTCCTATCGTCCGGATGTGGTTGCAGTCGGCAGTCACCTCCGACATCAACCTGAATGTAGGTCTATCTGTCTAGACGTGCTTGCGCAACTTTCACACACACACAGTATACAACCATGGTACGTAGGTACACTCACTTACTCACTATACCATAATATCATACCAGACAGACAGAGAGACAACACACAATAGAGGGTGTACGGAGAGTCTCTCAAATACAATTGACCTCCAACACTTTTCTGTACGTTTTCGATTGTATTTTAATAGCCACATAAACGATAATATTATAATTTCACTTATTTTAGAGGCATTAACTATGTAACAATTTCTAGACATTTTTAAATAAAATATTTAAACTTGAATTACTATGTATTTGTTACATTAATTAATTAATGTAATTAATGGTAATTAATGTAACAAATAAACATAGTAATTCAAGTTTAAGTATTTTATTTAAAGATAATATTATAAATATGGTAAGAATATAAAAACTTAATAATGAGACATACCTTGTACCTATTTTGAATATCTTGTTATTTTTATGGTATGGAACGGAAAACCTTTATGTTGATTACATACAGTTAGTCTACTGGCTACCCCATTTATAGGGTATGTCTTGATAGTATGAATCTGTTTTATTTTTCACATTCTCCGAAAAAATACGTTAATACGATTTGAGAGATAGTTGTATTTAATGTCGGTTAAAAGTTTTGTGGTTAGTATTTTTACTGCAACAAGACATTTCTTTAGTACGAGATAAGGAGTTTTTATCTGGAAAAGATTTTTTTTTTTATTTTGAGTTAAATAAAAGATATTAATCTAAAAATAATTTTCTTAATAAATCCCTCATTTTATGAGGAAGGAGATTTTTTCTATGCGTATCGAAAAAAAATACAAAATTGTTGTTTCTGCATACCCATGCTAACGTAAACAACCTGTATACAAACCAAACAAACCTACAATACGCTTCGTTAGATCAAAACTATGCTAACTCTAAAATGGCAACTGCATAGAAATGCAATCCAAAGGTTATAAATTTTCTAATATCTACGGTGTTTCTGGTCACGTGTTTTTGTTTTAACACATAAATAGTAACTCTTTTGATATATTTCATTTATATGACTAGATGAAACGTTATATGTTGCTTACACTTGCATCAATTTCTCTAAAATGATCAATTTGGAGTTAGTACAGTTGTGATCTAACGAGACGAATATACTTAGTCAATCGTTCGTAAGTCTCATGTAAATTGCAATAGGTAAGTAATAGTAAGTGGTAAGTATATACAATCACTACTATCCACTGATCCCATGTTATTGTAATCTGTAATGACTGCTAATACACATTACTTGTTGTTTGTACAGCATTGTTGTTAATTGTAGGCTAATCACCTCATTTGGAAATATCATGCTTCGTTGATATATCATATGGTCAGTTAACTCACCTAGGTAATTTTTTTTTTGATAGACCAATTTTTTTAATCACATTTTAATGTGAACGTCCAACTACACGTGGAAAATAAAAACGTCTGACTCTCGTCTATTGTTCATTAATAACACTTTTTTTAAATAGACATACAAAGGCATACAATAGAGATCGTGGAACGAAAAAAGTGATGTTTTAGACGTAAATATGTTTTTTTGCACAACATTCACACAAACCTATTCAATGAAAATATTACTCGACATATCTTCTTTTCTCTTCTTATTGTCTATCATGTTAACCTTGTAAGATATATCAATAAAATAATCACGTAGGAATAATGAAAAAGATTTCATTTAGGAAAGGGCAAAGGACAAAAATTAGTGTGTAATTAGAGCAGAGTTTTATATTTCATACACGTGTCATTTACATAATTGCATCATTCTATTAAGGTCTACAGTGTTCGGACAGCGACAGTTTATGTGCATGGCACCTAGACTGTTTAACATCATGCCTCCAAAGATAAGAGAAATCACTGTTTTTGTTGAATTTAAAAGAGCATATTATGGGTGGGTGTCTGATCTTTCACTGGAGAGATTACAAGATATCTTGGGATTTGGTTTGTGTTTTATGTGGGGTGAGATACGTGTGTGAGTATGTGGTGTGGAATTTTTGATGTGTGTGGTTGAGGGATATGCTGTTTTTTCTTGTGTAGCACCACGTATTTTTTTATATAACATAAACATAACATCACCCGCCGGATACAACTAGCAGCCGCTACCGAAACACAGGAAGTATCTATCAGTCACCCGATTTGCCGATAGATGTCTCATCGATGGAATGTTCCCGAACCTTCTAGAACCTTCCAGAACAATCTAACCGGAAATAAGAAGGCGGAGTCCAAGGCCAAGGTACATCCCCTCCATCCTGACATCCACCACCAAGGCTACGATCAGCTGTTCCTTACTGCTGAAAGGGTATATAAACAGGAACACTCCATACAAACGGCAGATTTCATCTCCCTATACCTATATGCTCTTTATGAAAAGTCTTTGCGCCTTGGCCTTCGTATCAACGCTGGTAAAACGGAGTACATATGTAATAGTACATGCACGAGTACTCACACCCCACTAATGGTTGGCAATTCCCAAATATCTCAGGTTAGTAAATTCAGGTACCTGGGAGCAACCATAACGCCAGAGGGTGATCTCCGGTCGGAATTACCAATCCGCATAGGAGCAGCTAGCGGGGCTTTCAACAACATGAACAAAGTTTGGAAGGCGTCTGGACTCAGCATCAGGACAAAATGTCGCTTGTTCAATGCGTGCATCATCCCAATCCTTCTATATGGCTGCGAGTCTTGGCACTTAACCAAGGCTCAAGAGCGGAAGATACTAAGCTTTGAAAACAAGTGTCTTAGAAGGATTTTGGATGTCAGATGGTATGAACATGTTACAAATGATGCTGTGCGCCGGCGCACCCAGCAGAGACCTGTAATCTCCGTAATACAAGAGAGACGATGGTCCTGGCTGGGACATGTTTTGAGAATGCCCAATGATAGTTGGCCAAAAAGAGTCTTCCGTCCGCAGGGGTTCCGTCGGCCCGGGCGTCCCTCTTTCACAATACACCGTTCCTATGACAACGATATCAGAGCGCAAGGAATGTCGTGGGAAGAGGTGACGCAATTGGCACAGAGACGCTCTGAATGGAGGAGGCTGGTTTCTGCCCTGTGCTCCCGAGAGGAGCGTTGAGGGCGATGATGATGATGATGATACCTATATGCTGGTCACCTGCCGTGCTGTGCCTTCACAGTCGGTTAGGTGGTGCATTCCTTTCATACCTATACATATATGCTGGTCACCTGCCATGCTGTGCCTTCACAGTCGGTTAGGTGGTGCATTCCTACATACTAGTTCTTCCTAGTGAGGTATAGCATCCCAAAACCACTACCTATATGCTGGTCACCTGCCGTGCTGTGTCTACAGTCGGTTAGGTGGTGCATTCCTTACCTGCTGGTCTTTGGGACTCTAGCGGAGTCCTCAACGGAGCAGTGTTCCTCTGATCCTCCTTGATTAGTTCCATGTCCTGCAGTAAAAAGTCCGGGGATTGGAGACGTCCTCTCTGCCGCGTTACTCAGTGTTGGTTGATTGTTATAGGATCAGTGTGGAAGTTTCATTGTGGTATTATTAGTATGGTATTCAGAAGGTTTCAATGTATATATGTAAAAAAGTGTTAAAGTTGTAAATAAAAGTGTTCATAGTTCATAGTGTTTATTGTTTAATTCTCTCGGTGTACCCCTTCAGGGACTACACCTGGCGCCCAAAGTAATTTTAGTCTTGTCTCTCTGCTCTCCCCATAAGGGAGGAAATAACTGGTGTTATACTTGTTTTTTTTCTTATTTTATATGGAGAAATGGTTTGTTTGTGAGTTGTTTCATGTATGGACGGTTTGCAGCAGTGTTTTCTTGTTATGAATGTGATTATGTAAATATAGGAGATGAATGTTTTTTGTAATTGTGTATATGTTTCTATATGATTGATATGTTTGTGAGATCTTTGCCCTAGTACAGGATATACCTAGTTGGGCAGCATCAATAAAAGTATGTATGTATATTGTAGTTTATTAGTAAAAAAAAAAACATTATGATTAGTTTAATTTTTCAGAACAACAATGTTGTGGTAAATAATATAAGATATGTAATTGTGTATATGTTTCTATATGATTGATATGTTTGTGAGATCTTTGCCCTAGTGCAGGATATACCTAGTTGGGCAGCATCAATAAAAGTATGTATGTATATTGTAGTTTATGAGTAAAAAAAAACATTATTGATTAGTTTAATTTTTCAGAACAACAATTTTGTGGTAAATAATATAAGATATGTAAAGGAGAAGTGTCTCGTGATAATATGTGACCTCAGATCACTCGACAACGGGTAAAAGCCGAAAATAAAATTTGTAAAATATACGACAATATTTACAGATGGTACAATAATTTCATCACAGTTACTTCACAGTGACGCTATGTGAAGATCAACACCGTTTCTAGCAAATATGATAATATTCATATTTGGACTACGTACTTTATGAGAATAATAAATACGATACAAATACTTCCATTGTACCTATATGATATATATGAGGTGCAGGTTTTAGTCCATTTTATTGCGTACAGTCGGGCAGAGACTTGGCTCACACCAGAAAATTCAGTTTGGTTTTGTCGAAAAGATATGTTTTTACATTGGTATAGGTACGTATTTCTTGAGGACCATCTCACAAAACCTCGTGCGTAAAACCATATTATTGTTATAATCGTTCTAATATCTCACTATGCTGTAAATGAGTATTTCATATTATTTTGACATCAATACCATTCTGGTACCGTCACTCACGTATGCAAGCAAGACATGGACGTGGTTGAAGAAGGACGAAAGTTGAATAAATGCAGTAGAGATGCAATCGTTGAGAAGAATGGTTGGTAAAACGCTGCGTGATAGAGTGAAGAATGAGGATATTAGAAGAATATGCGGATGCAAGAAGAGTGTTGTGGACAGAATGCGCGTGAATAAACTACGGTGGTTTGGGCATGTTGAACGAATGAACGAGGTAAGAGTGACAAAGAGGATTTATACTTGTCTGAAAGAAAGGGTGTGAGGAAACGCGGGCGTCCGAGAACCACGTGGCTTGATCACGTGGATCAAATTCTCAAGGACGGCCGCGTGTTGAGTAAGAGGAACCTACGTGCGTGTATGAGAAACTGTATGAATGTGGAGGAAGCGAAGAAAGTGTGTAAAGATAGATCTGTTTGGCGTTCTGTTCTCTCTGCCTACCCCACTTGGGACGCGGCGTATTATATATTATCCGCATTACATACGGATAATATTGAAACAACCTGGGGCTGTAGACAAACCGTACTTAGCGATCGACTACTGGCGAACTTTACGACAATTTACCTACATGTACCATATAATTATGCGTTATTGTTACGGTTATAGTTGTAAATTTGTTAGTAGTCGATCGACAAGTGACGGTTTGTCTAGGGGGGCTGTATATTGTATCATTTTTCATATGAAACATCTCCTGTTTCATGTATTCGATATCTTCATAAATGTATGATGCCTGTATAAATTTCAACCAGGAACACAGGGCGGAAACAAGATTTATTATTTCTCGCCATTCTATAATAAGCAAAGGAACACATTACTTTATTATAAGCAGACAATATCTACAACTCATCTCTTTTGAGGTTATCTCTCTTGTTCTACGGTGATCTCCACTCCGTGACTTTAGTTAAATAAGTTTTTTCATTCTGTCTTTTATAAATTGATAAATGTTACAATATGTAAGAAATATATTGGAAAAAATATTACTATTTCATATTTTTCTAAAAACATTTTTTTTTAAGTCTACAGTTTTTACGAGTAGGAAACTTATTATTGTAGCATTTTTCATATTATATAAAACAATCTTCTAAACAATACTTGTCATCTAGAGCTGCTCTCACGTTCTGATATCTGATCTCCTTTCAACACCCTGCAATATTGACTGGTGCCACTGTTATTACACCCACACACACACAATCATATCTTTTAGTTAGAAAACTCAACGCGCTCCGGCTGTCCGGTCCGACAAAGTGTAAAGTGTAAACGTAAAGTGTAAACGTAAAGTGTAAACGTATATACTTCAATAAATCAAATGTTTTTGTGTTAACACTTTGGAAATTCATTATATAAATTTAATTTGGAAATTATACAGTGTTTTTAAATTCATTTTAAGTATATACTTCATCATATTGACACGGACATTCGTAGGTTCTCAAAATTATAAAAATATAACCTTTTCTAATTTTACATTTCTCTTTCAATATAATTATGTCGCGAGGAACGAACGTGTTACCAAGGGGATTTGAACTATGAAACTTTTGTTTGAAAGATCGAAAGCTTTACCATTATAAGACATAACATACTTTTATTTATTTATTTATTTTAGATCAGATCAATTAGCTAAATTAATCTTCGTACTGTTTATTAAACTTTGAAGACATTATTTTTTTGTCGGTATCATTTTACTACCAAGTCAATATGGAAGTATAATACCTACGTGTAAGTAGGTACTGTAAATTTTATGGAATGAAATAAAAAATGTTTATTGTCTAATTGTTATGCCATTAGTATGCCTTCTGAGAAACTTTATACTGTTTTAGTTAATGATTTTGGTCTATGAAAATAATAATAATAAACTTGGGATTAAAACATATTCTCATTATCTCATAAACATTATACCATAAGTGATTTTAGAAAATCTAAACTACAAGATCTATTATGATAAAACAAGTATAATAGATAAAAAAAAAAAACAAAATACTTATCTTTTTAGAGTATTAACTATTTTTTTATTATTTTGCCGAACTCGGGCACAACTTACAGATGACGAAACCAATCAGATATCTTATTTTTCTCGGTTGGTGAACCTTATATCGTGTCAGGAAGAATGTCAGAATTGATTAACGTTGCCCATGGATACCGAAAGTGATCACTTGAGCCAGCCTAGAGCCAATTCGTAGGCGTTGGGACGCTTTTCTCACTACTTCCAGTTAGATTTTATACAATATAACATTATGTTAACATGGTTCTCCAATCGAGATGTCTGATTGGTTTTATCAAAAAATATTCCTTTATATTTAATACAATATAACATTATGTTAACATGGTTCTCCAATCGAGATGTCTGATTGGTTTTATCAAATATTCCTTTATATTTTATACAATATAACATTATGTTAACATGGTTCTCCAATCGAGATGTCTGATTGGTTTTATCAAATATTCATTTATATTTTATACAATATAACATTATGTTAACATGGTTCTCCAATCGAGATGTCTGATTGGTTTTATCAAATATTCCTTTATATTTTATACAATATAACATTATGTTAACATGGTTCTCCAATCGAGATGTCTGATTGGTTTTATCAAATATTCCTTTATATTTTATACAATATAACATTATGTTAACATGGTTCTCCAATCGAGATGTCTGATTGGTTTTATCAAATATTCCTATAAAAACAATTGTCCCATAAAAATACGTTATTATATGATACAACAAAATCTTTAAAATGTATTCAATTTTACCATGAATTTAAAAAAAAAATCAAAAGGCCATCCCCAATGGCTCGCCCGTGAGTACAATTTTGGTTTGAATGTGCGGATAAATAGAAGTAAACGACTCCTGAGATATCCGGGTGTGAGGTGGGTCTCTCTTCAATGATCATTATAATAACTTATCTGGCAATACTGTCGTGAATTAAAGACACATAGAGTGTAAGTTAATTGAAAAGTTTTACATTCATCTGGCATTTTTGTCCAGTAATACAAGAAGAAGAAGCAGAGCATACAACATAATGAAACTGTTGATGAGTATTCTGAACTTCTACAGTGCTGCCAGAGGACCAATACATAGAAGTAACACTAAGCGAGAAGCGAATGAAGAAACTACATACTCCACTATATGGGAGTTCAAAACTAACAATGAGAAGTCATATATACCTACACATATTTCACACCTATATTAATTTAGTATAGAGATGCATAAAAACTAAAATATTTCAGAAATCCATCGAAATTGCAACAGAAGTCTTACTAAAAACATCATAGGTTTTCTACAAATCTTTCAGAATGTTCAATAGAAAGCAAATTCGTTAGTCTTTATTTTTTTTTAATACAACTCTTGACTCGAGTACTACGAGTAACACTTATTTGCATTTATCTATATTTATTTACTGACACAAAGATAACCTTTTATGCATTTAATATGCAAAGAATTAGCTAGCTGAAAGACCAAACTCGTTGCAGACCAATCCAATGGATTTTAACTCTTTATATATATCTGTGTAGTAAGATTCGATAAAATAAATTTACCTACCAATAAGTAGAAAACATTTTGCATGGGTAAATAAACCAACAACATTCACATTATGAATAAACAATATGCTGCAATCGCTTTTTATACTGTCCCAAATCAATAATTCATTGTTTGATTCAGTTTCTCTACTATTTGCCAAGGTCAATATTACGTAATAAATTATTTTCTGTCATGATCACTGATCGAGAATACGGAATCGCATAGATGAAAACCATTAAAATTTATCATAACAAATCATTGAGCGAATAATTACGTGACTGACTGCATGTCAACGAGTTTATTTATGAATGTTTTTTTAAGTATTCTACAATGCACATCCGTTACTTGATTATTGAAATCGCGATCACTTTCGGTAAACCTATACCATTGACGAGCGATTTAATACTGTAACGGATGTGCATTGTAGAATACTTAAAAAAACATTCAAAATGTCTCGTAACTGTGTAGCATGATATTATTATTGGTGGTTTAATTTTTCTTATCAGCCACATTTCGCTTTATGGCAACACCGCAATGAGTTGTCAGAAGTCAAACGCGTTATTGTTACAAAGTCGGAGAAATAAAATACTGACCGGCAGAAAACATGTGAAGGGTTCACTTTTTAAGAGGACTCCGGGACAGTTGGAAGACATACGTCTTCAGTTAGTAAATTTTCTTTGGTGTCACCTCGTGGCGACCAAATATCAGTGAACCAATGTCTTGCAATTAGGACATCTGATCGGGAATAACCTCAAAGAGGATGGAGATAATTACTTGTAAATAAAGGCAGTGAAAATTATATAAATTGTGGGCCCCGGACACTTGTATATAACCGCAGATATCGTGGTAAGTCTCTTAAGGCTATATTCTAGATGAATCACAATATTAACTTAAATCCAATACAGATGAAAAGTGTTCTGTCAGTGTCTAATAATTATGATAATTGCCAACAGAGGCGGTTCTAGTTCCCGGGTCGCAAATTGAGCTGGACGAGCCGCCTGCTTGTCCGTATCGACATCTGTATCTGGGGGAACCTTACAGAAGGGGATCGTGAGCGCCTGGCACCCATGACGAAAGATCGGATGGTTTAATAGTATGGACGGCCGCCAATGGAGGCTGCCCCGTCTGTAATGTATTGCAACAAAGATCCAATAAAAGGAAAACGTTTGTTATGTGAATATCCTGTGTATTTATCAGCCTTGTGCCCTAATCAACCAATCCACGACCTCTGAAGATACTTGCAGTGAGCTAGCCGAGACAGGAGAGGAAATACGCTACAACTGTTACATAGTTAATCCTTCTAAAATAACTGAGTTTATTTATTTTAACATCACCTAAAGTTACAGTAAACAATTATACGCTAACAAAATTTTTCGATGTTCAATGTTACATAACTGTTTACAATCCCTTTTGCAGACAATTTTGTTGATATTTAGTCTGAGTCAGTGCATTGTATAGACTGAAGCTGGACTTTATGTTATCTTCAATAGGTGCTACTTGATGTCAAACTTGATATAGTCAGACATATAGAGTTTTCTTAATGAATAATATAATTTAACACAATATGTTTGCTCAGTTGGCACATTGCAGCGTCAACTTGGATTGATTGTGTTTTTATTAAAGGTACTCAGTATAAATATACGTGACCCAGAGGTTATACTATCGAGAGATCATTGGACTGACCTCAAATTATCCCTTAATTTCATGATCCTAAATGCCCAAATAATGTATCTATATCGACTTTATTATTATTAATCGGTAAATATAATGTATCCTTGATTATGACAGTTCGAGATAGATATTCTATTTTATAATTTATTAGTTCATTTATGTGCTGTAAAAGGTAATAAGTATTCGTATTAATCACGTATCACAAATTTACAACGAAGTATGACAACCCATCTTGAATATTTTAATATTATATTGGTTTCGCTTATTTTTATTCGCACGGCGTGCGAATAATATTTCTCCCCACCGTGCGAATAAGCAAGATTTTGTTATTCGCACGGCGCAGCCATATCAAGCCAAAGTGACATAAGTACGTCGAGAGTGTCTTATTTGTATGATTTTTTTCTTTTATTTGTATTTTTTAGTCTTTATTTCGGTCTGTAACAACTTTGTATATCTATATCGTAAAACTAATAAGTATGTGTACCTATATAGTAATTTTTCATCCTTTATGAGACTATTCGGCGTGTTTTCTTATATATTTTGACCCTAAAAACACTCCAAGTATGCTATTTGTATAAAAAAATCTTTTCTTTTTTATTTGTTAGTCTTTATTTCGATCTGTAACAATCAACCTTTATGTATCTATATCGTAAAACTAATAAGTATGTGTATAAAGTAATTATTCATCCTTGTATGAGACTATTCGGCGTGTTTTTTCAATTGCCTTTCTTATGTAAGTGTTAGATATGATAATTTATTTATCTATTCACCGCCTGGGCCTTTTACATATAAATATTAATAATAAACTCTTATTAATATGCTGAATACATAGTGCACGGCCCTCCTTGCCTTTGCTGCTGGTCACCACCGAACCATCTGAATCGCACCCCATGCTAGCACCCACACCAGCATGCTTCATTATTTCCACCAAGGGAGCCGTTCTGAGGAGGGACCATGCTTCACGCACCCGCAGGTGGTCCGCCTGCTCGGAGGTAACACACAGATGGCTCAGACACTAGTATATTAATAAAATTTCACAATTTTTTCATACAAATAGCACACTTGGAGTGTTTTTAGGTCAAAATATATGAAAAAACATGCCGAATAGTCTCATACAAGGATGAAAAATTACTTTATACACATACTCGGGTTGGCTGGAAGAAATCGCATATGCGATAAGCCCGCCTTTTGGTAATTTATTGGAACAAAAACTTGTACACAGTATATATTGATGCCAATAAAGTTTTATTTATTTATTATTTACTTAGTTTTACGATATAGATACATAAAGGTTGATTGTTGAAGATCGAAATAAAGACTAACAAATAAAAAAGATTTTTTTTTTATACATATCTTGTATAAAACTTCACTAAATCACTTGGAGTGTTTTTAGGTCAAAATATAAAAGAAAACATGCCGAATAGTCTCATAAAGGACGAAAAATTACTATATACGCATACTTATTAGTTTTACGATATAGATATAGGTATAAAGGTTGATTGTTGTAGACCGAAATTAAGACTAAAAAATACATAAAAAGAAAAAAAAATCATACAAATAAGACACTCTCGACGAATGGCACTTTGGCTTGATATGGCTGCGCCGCGCCGTGCGAATAACAAAATCTTGCATATTTGCATGGTGAAGAGAAATATTATTCGCACTCCGTGCAAATAAGAAATTATAGATAATAATAGCTACCTACTTATCTCCAACTTCTCTTCAACAAGTGTTAAATAATTGGAACACAATCATACCCTACAGCCTTACTGTACTTGGCTTTTTTCAACGTAATCTCAGTCATACAAATCTCGTAATTATCGCTCATGTTATTTTATGCAAATTTAATTGTAAATAGTCACTTATGAACGTCAATTCAAAGGCATCTAATGAGATCGGGTGTTAATTTAGTTTATAGAAAAACATGATACCTTATATAGTTTTATTATTGTATCTCCTTAAATAAAAAAAGAATAGCATATTTATATCTAAGAAGACTTAATATTTTAATTACCATTTTATTGATGTGTGAAAAACGTGTAGAATTAACGACCATATAATTTTGTTTAAATCGTATTGTTTACTCGTATGACTGGGTACATTCCTATGTTTGGTGATTATTAAATTCCAAGTTTTACGATACAAGGCATTTTTTTTTCGGAAAAATGTTTTCATATTAATATCCAAATTATTTTAGTTACAGTGAATGAATTCCGACAGCTTTATTAAATAAATTAATAATATGTATAAAATAAGTTATTTTCTGATTCAAAGTTATGATTAAATATACACATTTGGTTATATTCTATGTAACGCATATTTATATAGTATTAACTCAAACACGTGACAGTTAGATACACACAAATGTTAATGATACAGTAGGCTATATAAAAGAAATTAAACATACTTTTTACTTGTATTGAAGTAATGTTCCCTGGAGCTCCCGATAGAGAATATAATGCGATCTCATTTTTTAAATTTGTATTTCAGTAATGAGATATGAGTCATATTTTTATTGGCACGGAATTGACGATTTAAATATTTTATATCTTCAATTAGTTTTCAACATGCCACCTTATGAGAGATGTCATGATGGTATAGACAGATACTTTTTATTCCTAACACTTTTGTGTATTGAGTAATTTCTGAGAAACCTAGAAATTAGGTATTCGATATTTTTAAGTGTAACTTTGTGGTAATCCATTTTGAATTATTATTAAGTAAAAACAAAGTATATACCACTAGAACATAATAGAAATTAGGCTTTGTTCTATGTACCTACTTACGTCGAGGCTTATCCACATTACAGTTATACAACATCATGATAGACAAAGTATGTAGGTTATATAAAACATAATATATACTGCTTCAATTTAACTACATGTAGACTAATAGAATACTATAAAAACTATTATAAGAATTACCAATGTTCGTTATTATATTATGTTCAAGAGGAAAAGGAACCGTAATAAAAAATCCAAATTGATTAAATTGCATATAATTCACTGCAACAGTATGTACAAGGAAGTGGTTAGCATGTTGATAATAATCAATTTTATGCATGGGTTTAACTCAGTATCCTTAACTAGTACCTAAGCATATTAATAGAAACTAAACGTAATGCATAATCAATCTAAAATACAATGCACAAAATTTAATGCTTTGTGCAGTTTTTGTAAAATATTTACGTAAAAAACTGGACCCCTTGACAAAAGAATATGACTCATGAATCATGAGCTGCAACTGACTACAAAAAACAAAACATTTATTAGGTATCTAATAAATTTTATAATCATAAATAAATACATAAGTGTAATATATATTTAAATAATTTGATAACTGTTATAAGTAAGTACCTACCTATTTGAATTTTGTTATCTACGAGTTACCAAGGCCTATAATGTAGTCGTTTATCCATATACATATCGAAGCAAAGGTAAATTAATTATATTATTAATATTCTGACCTTTTTCCATTTATCAATTGAAAATAATCACATCATTGCACTATATTATAGATTGGAACTAATAATTTTCATAGAATATATTCACTACAGCTAGTCACATTATTTGACAACCAGCAACAAGTAAAGTATAACCTAAAAAAGTATAGGTAATATGCAACAAGTAAGTTTTTATCAAATAAATATAAAACGATAATTTGTCTTTTCGTACAACATTAAGTTCCCCCGACGTCGGCTATCACTGTTTGTCCTTAGAAAAGCTGAAAAGATCTTTCACTCTTGGGATGGCTGTTCAGACAAAAATATTTTAATGGCAAGGTTTTATAGATATGTTCGGCTTCGACATAGAAATTGTTTATTGCAGTATTTATTTTTATTAAAATGATTAATATTTAAAAATAAATGAAGAGGGACATATGACATGAAGTAGCTTATCGATGAATAAAATACAATAGATTTCTTTATATAAATGCGTACGTGCTTACTACGTATTTTATCAATATCTTGTTTTATTTTGTGACCCCGTAGTTCTTATCAAGAAAAATGATGTGATAAAAATAAATAACCGTGTTGAAATCTGCCATCGAGTATTAGTATCAGTAGTTTTAGTATTTGTAGACTCGATAAATTCGTCACACCAAACAAAGTCTGGTTTTGATGCAACCTGCTGGCGGGAAGTGAATGTGCGAAGAGGTGTGGTGGCGGTGTGACGGGGTGGTGGTCCGTCTGGCGGCAGTCTAGACACCGTCTGCTTCTCCCTCCTCACTCCAATACTCCTCCGCACACCTCTCATCAAACAACTATACTCAATAATGTAATAAATTTTCCAGTCCATTCGTATATACATATGTTCATATTATGTCCTCTGATGTGGGCAACTCTATCGGAAGACATACGAGTATGTTTGATAGTTTTGATACTGTGGCTCTATTTAAATTTTTATTTATAAAATGCTCGTGTAATAATATACCTACCGTCTTTGTACGTCATTTATTAATAAAATATTACAGTTTATGTAATACCAATTTTCAAAATGTATATTGAGTGTGAATATCAAATTTTCCATGTTTTTTTTTTCAAGTATTATTATTTTTATTTCAATTCATTGAACTATTAATTAAATTAATATTTTAAAATGAGTTCATATACCTGCAATTACCTAATTAAGAACTTCAGAAGCATCAAATCAAAATTCTTGTAAGTATATATCTACTAACTATATAATCGAAGGTCTTCAAAAACGTTGAGCCATGGTATAGACTCTTGATGCTAACCAGCCTTTTCCCAAGACTCTCAATAGATACATGCATGCATTCAACTCTATGCAAACATCTCGTGATTTATTTATTTATTCCGTTGAGGCATGGTATATATGCTAACCAGCCTTTTCCCAAGACTCTCAATAGATACATGCATGCATTCAACTCTATGCAAACATCTCGTGATTTATTTATTTATTCCGTTGAGGCATGGTATATATGCTAACCAGCCTTTTCCCAAGACTCTCAATAGATACATGCATGCATTCAACTCTATGCAAACATCTCGTGATTTATTTATTTATTCCGTTGAGGCATGGTAGGTATATATGCTAACCAGCCTTTTCCCAAGACTCTCAATAGATACATGCATGCATTCAACTCTATGCAAACATCTCGTGATTTATTTATTTATTCCGTTGAGGCATGGTATATATGCTAACCAGCCTTTTCCCAAGACTCTCAATAGATACATGCATGCATTCAACTCTATGCAAACATCTCGTGATTTATTTATTTATTCTATAGTGAATAAAATAATAATGTTTTAAATAATATATGCATTAGCAGCAAATACACAACTAACCAAATATTGCAAACATACCAAGCGCACTATATCTTATAAGGAAAAATAAAAGTAATTGTAATGTTTGTACATTCACAGAGTGGAAATTCATGATAACAAATATCAATATTAATAAACACAGTTAGTTTTTCACTATTTAATAATAAAACTCGAGCGCTTTTGTCAAAAGCTCAGTTTGGCATTATCAAGAGGACTGATAACATAGATTTAAACAAACTTGATAAACTCGCCCTCTGTATATTGATTGTATTTAATTTGAATGTATACCTTTTATGTAATTGTTTTTAATCAATGTACAGTAAAGAATGAATGAATAAATAAATAAATAAATTTATATTTTTTCTAATCAATCCTCTTGATAATGTCAAACTGAGCTTTTAACGAAAGCGCTCGAGTATTATTAAAAAAAATAGTGGAAAAACTAACTGTGTTTATTAGTATTGATATTTGTAAAAATAAAAGTAAGAATTCTGAATAAATAGTAACAACGATATCTCAAAATTACTGAATCAAAAAAACTTCGAGTACAGATGTGCTTGGAGCTAGTATAACATATTATTACTATCGCGCAAAACTATCAACGTGTACTAATACAATATTATATACATAGTTAGTTAACTGTGTACCTAATATTTAATAGTTGTGCTGATGATAACAATAACTAACGTTACGATTCATCACTACGTCGTTATGGACACTTGTATGTCATCAAACAACAAAAAAATCTGCTTAATTGGGATAAAGACTCATGTAGCTCTCTTTGAAGATTGCCTCATCACCAGCAAAGATTCCGATTCTATGTCATATCCTCAAACTAAATGTCGGAGTATCTATGTAGACGTAGCATATAATTATAATATTTATAGTAAATAAATATAGTAAATAAATATAGTAAATAAATATATCGTAATAGTAAAATGTGTGCTCATTTTCTCGCGCGGTTTTTCCATTTACGTACCTATTTTTGGTATTCAGGAAAATAAAAATCTCGTAAATATACTTCATTACGATGACGCAGTACTTCTCTGGAAGTTGATAATTATTATGTTTCGCTGTCTAACAAAATATAAAAAAGACGGATGTTATGCGTATCAGTGATGATGCTAACAAAACTGATGACGAATAATTGTCTGCTGATTTGTAAGTCATTTCGTATGAAAAATATACTATTTAGAATGACAGTGTTTCCAATCCCTATACCTATCATTTGGTTTAGTTGGTATCGAGGAGTTTTAATTTATATGAGACACCAGTTCTAATAGCACCAGTCAGTCCTGGCAGTGTACCTCCGCCTCAACGGGAAGAGAATGAAGAGTCTGTGGGAGTGTTGCACGATCTTGAATATGCGAATGACTTAACCCTGTTTGATACATCTGTGGATACATTACAGTCCAATACTATACCACCACGGCATATCCCATAAGTGGGGTAGCCAGCAGACCAGCTGCATATAATAAGCATACAAGCTGTCCTCTCCGTGCCAATATAAAATTTAGACATTCAGGATGAGTGGCAAACCAGATCGCTGAATTTAAGATGTAAAATGTCTTATTTTTTTCGTACACCTGCCGCTTACAGGACACTCGGAAACATACGGAGAAGAGTGGGAGACCAATTCTTTACCGAGTGCTCCATAGGATAGTTATGATTTCAGTCTTGACTTTCGAATAAGTGTTGGTTAGACAGAGTACATTTTATAACCGTGTACGAGTACTGACACCATATTAAGTTGCCTACGAGCTTTCAATAATATGCACAGAATTTGGAGGGCATCTGGACTCAGGCACTCGGCTGAGGTCCTTAGGTAAACTCTGTAATACAAGAAAGACGATGGTTCCGGTTAGGCCATGTTTCGAGAATTTTTAGGGATAGTTCGATTCAAGATTGATGGTTGACGTTTTCATCCAACTATGTGGACGCTGCTTTTCACAATACATCGTTTCTTTGACAATGTCATCACAAAGCTAAAAATTTCGTGGCAAGAGATGACTCAATCGACACAGAGGCAATTTGAATAAAGAAGGCTGATCTCTTCCTTATGCTCTCGAGAGGAGCGTTGATGAGCGAGATGATGATTAATTAAAAATAGCACCAGCACAGTAAAAACCTATTATCCCCTCTGCTAGCCGAATTCAAACTTCAAATTGACTTAAGGTCTGAAATTCTTGAAATCATCATTAAAATTGATTGAGCTAAAATTCAGTTACACTAACGATTTTTTTTCATAACATAAAAAACTACAATATAATATAAATTAAATTCAGATTATAACTTTTGTACGTCTAACAAGACATAAAATAATACTGCATATCATCAGCAACAAACTTTAACTTTACTTTCTATCTAAGGACTAATGTGACTGAAGGACTGATTTCTAGTATTTTAGGATTTTTTGCTTTTATATTTATGTTTTTGTATTGTTTTAAGTATTGTATTATCGTTGTTTTAAAATTTAAATTTACTTTGACTTTTTTTAGAGAATTTTAACTTTTACTTTTTTTTCCTCAAGACATACATTTCTGGTAAGAGTGGAATCTTCGCTGGTCTACATGTTAAATGTATTAATTGTCAACATATTTTGTAACGACTGTTTGATTCTAAATATTGTGAAAATAAAATAAAAATAAAACAAACATCACAGTTCAACAAAGCAAAAAACCTGACCCAGACACAACCATCATATCATATAATATTTTCTTATATAATATCAATGTAGGTACCTACCTACGCTTTGTGCACCGGGCGATCAAAACAAGTTACACATCATTTTACTTCCATATTAAACGTTCGTCTCGGTATCACGATTCTATACTAAAACTTCCTAGTTTGTTGAATACATTATTCATACCCAGATGATTTCAAATCAAAATAATAACAATACTATGATAGACAACTTGCTGGGAACTAATCTACAAAACACGTGTCTAAATTATCACAAATATAATACATAAAAATAATATAATATACAGACTCTCTGCATTAATTATGTTATTCATAAGTAATTTAATTATTTGCTAAGACTATTATTCTCAAACTATGTATTGCAAAGTACAAATAAATAAATCGAATGAGATAAAATTTTAAAAGATTTGTGCATTCAAAATTGAACATTTGCATATTATGCCACAATGATTTGAGATCAAATATGAAGGATGAAGTTCTAGTCAACTGTAATAACTGCATTCACTTTCCAGTTTCCAAAAAATATCTCAAATTTATTATCGATACTAGGTACATACTACATATTACTACTACCATTGTAACGTTCCGTCATACCCCACAAGTGGTGTATCCAGCATTTAATAAACATGCTTGCTGTTTTCTTATGCTAGTAAAAAATGACATTCAGGATGGGTGGAAAAAAGTGGGAGACCAACTCTTACCCAGGTGCTCCACGGAACTGTAAACGTATGGTAAAAATACTATCTTGATATATTGGTGTATGAAATCAAACAATATTGAACGGTAGATATCTCGACTAGTTATCAACAACACTTAATTTATTCATTCCTTGCCTCTAATTATATGATATATTTTATTCTATACTATATATACTTTCAGTCCTGATTTTTCTCTTGCAATACACTATCGTGATAGATATTACAAAAAATACTTAGGTTTACCAAATGAAGTATAAAAATAGTATGTACTTCAGTATATGTACACGTTCGTAAACATCGTCATCACAAGAAAATGATGTTTTAGTGTTGATGTACGTTCTCACAATGCTTGTGATTGAGATGACAAAAGATTTTCACAGTAGCACAATATTCGTAAGACATTGTTGTGTCTCGCACACATACCCATATGAGTCTTCTGTTACACAAGTACTGCCTTCTACAATATTAAGTATATATATATACATACTAACTACACTACATAAGGTATAGTGCTACATGTTTGTATAGTATGGTATGTATCCATGTATGTGATAGGTATGTTACAAGTCTCGTCATCATCTTAAGTCAGGCGTCTGAGATTTTCAAAAGGCAAGTTTTACAGAGATATCACAAGTGTTTTACAATTTTAGCTTTTTTTAATAAACAGTGTAATTGGATATCCATTCAATAAGGTGTATATACATACCAACTATGTAGTTGTGCATCTTTTCGAATGTTATTTACTACATCCAAGCAATTTACGTAAATATCATAACATTTTTTTTCTACTATAAGTTTTCTTATTGAAATGAGACAACATAGTAAATACCCTTATAAGATGAAAGACGATCGTAATAAAAAAAATAGAGTAGAAATAATAATTATTTTTAATTTCATTATGGAATTGTACTGCCTTATAACCAACAGTAAATACGTAAACATTATTTTCATTACTTTGCCTGATAAATATAACATAGTATTTCTACCTTAATATCGACTATATATTTTATCACTTGCAAAAATGTTGATGGGCTTTCAAAATAAGATTATAAACAAATGGTCGACAGCTTGATGATGTCTCGGACCTTCAATTAAAAGATTTACACCTTCACGAAACAAGCAGGCGTATTGTTTTCTGCAAGGGTGTTTGTGGTGTACTTGGGCTTATTTCAATTTTTTTAAGATGTGTATTTCTAATTATTATATGTATAAAACATTTACAACAATACATAACTTTACCTATATATGACTAATTATTATTTACTACTAATTTATTCTAAAATGTGACATTTAAGTACTTTAATTTCATACAAATAAACATAAACAATTTGGAAGGCTTTGGGTAACGTGAATCAGTGCGCATTCCCTATGTCATAGTAGGTATATAGTAGTTACTAGCTACTGCAAGCAAGCACCCGCCCAGTTAAACTGGCGACCTCTGATTGGCCCTGGTCGCACTGTCTGCCTCAATAATAATCTGTTATATATACAACATACTCCATATATACCAAGATTAGAATATTGTTGTTTTTAGGTATTCGAGCATCACAGCACAAAAGATGATAGTTACAGTATCAACGTACTGTTTTTCTATGTACGACCATTACTGTCATACACTATGAATGTTGTATCTACATATCACCTTTGTTATATACTATGCGGAGACATCTTGCTCATTGATACAAGTAATGTTACAAATGTGGTATTAACGTTAAATGTCATTATGCACAAGTAAATTATAGTCATAACATTAATTTGAAATAATTAATTACACGGATTTAAACATAAACAAAAAAATTGTAATTATCTATAGTCTATGACTAAAATTTTCTAAAACTTGTATTTACTCTTCAGGATCCCTATAAAAAACAGAATAGTCCTATTCGTTCCGTTAGACTCCTGCATCTTAATTTATTCTTTGTTGTCTGCAAAAATACGTATTTAAAAATGCTTGTGTTTTTTTGTGTCTGGAAAAATAATCAAAAAATATGAAACGCTGGTGTCGTGAAAGATTTCGCGTGGTATTTTTATGTGAAAAATTATTGGGCAAACAAATTAGCATATTAATAATACTAACACAATGTGAATGCATAAGTCTGGCGAGAGGTCAGAAGAAGGTTTTAGTAATATATGAGTATAGTATGTAGATAATACGCTATGCCGAAACTAACCAGCGAGATGCAGGTAGACAGTAAGTAAGTTCTTCATATCGCAGTACATATTAGATGGGTATATTATGCACTGAGTATTATAATATCTACATATGTGTGTGTGTCTGATTGGGACTTATCACTAAAAGTTTATTGAAAATAATTCATTTACATATCAGGAATGTTTGGAAATTCCTTATTAAATATTGCTCACTTTCGATGTTCTAACAGTTCATTAGTCAAATTGAACCTTCAAAACAATAAATATATACAAGTTTTTCAATCTTGTTAAGTGGGTTTAAATCATCAAAATTAATCAGACATTTTCAAAGCATTGCCCAATCAGGACCATCGTCTCTCTTCAGATCTTCGCAGAGTGCGTTGTTAGATAACATTTATGACATTCTGATTCTATCTCACATCCATTTATTTTCTTATCTTCTGTCCTGTTTGTTTGTTTTATTGTTTGATTACCACTTGTTTTTTAATACGATTTATTAATAATAATTTGAATTCGTCGGTAGACAGGAGGTTAAGTCTCGGCCTCGTGAACAGGGAGTCCGTGGTTCGATCCTAGGTTCAGTCAAACTCCCCTTTCACGACACAAGCTTTTAGCTTACTGTAGAAAGTGTATAAGGTTGTATTTGGGTTTATAACAAAACCCAGATATATCTTTAAAAAAATATATTTATAAAATATATATAATTGAACCCATATGTTTTATACGATGTTTTGTTAAAAAAATATATGGTGTAATAATTAACATTCATAACTGAAATTCCCCTAACATCTTAATGTTACAGTTCGCATACGAGTTTAAGATTTTCTCGTGTTTTGGTTCATACATTGTATTAAATCACCTTTACTCCGATACACGAACTCAATAGGAAATCTGCAGTAGTCATGTTTATACTGAAATAATGATATGAAGATTAAGATAAATGTAGATGTTAAGTATGCAGTATTATTATTATAAAAATATCCTCATACATTGTATTATTTTAATGCGTTGCACGGTAGCACAAAGCAATCACCATTAATCAAACTATTTGAATGTTTAAAAAATTGATTATTTAATTGAATATATATTATTTCTTTGCGAAGGTGATTTATAACATTTTACTGATATTTTTCCACTTCAATACATTTGAGTTTTTTGTATGATTTACCTTAATCTGACTTTATCATTAGTTCGCTACAGGTAAAAATAATGCAAAAAGAACTAACTCGACAGTATGTAAAGTACGTGACAAATATTGGTGGCTAGTAAAAAACATTCTTTTATCAAAAAAATATAAGTTACATAGAAACTATAATATATACGAATAAATTAATAGTAATGGATGGTTCTGGGATGGAAACTATGGTAGGATAGAAAAAATAAAAATAAATATGACAGATGACATCTAAAAAATATTTTATAATTATAATGAAGATCTATAATTGCAATTCAAACGTCACTGTGAAAGTTTATAGATATCAGAGATAACAACAAGTATCCTCATTTAGCTACATAATGAATTCAAGACAAGTAGCATAAAGCATACAGCAAACAGCAAACACAACATGCTAATATATTGTGGACACAAGAAAAACATGTTATGTGCTTCAGCGGTTGCATACATCTAGGTGCTACGTAACTTCTGATACAAACGGTATTAAGGTTGTTGAATGTCGTATAATGCACTACTGATTATAGAATACGAACATAAAAATGTGAAAAACTACATTAAAAACTCTAAACACCCGTCAAAGTATTGGTCTCCCACTTTTTTAACATTTTTTCAATAAATGTTTTGTCAAAGGAAGTGTTCAAAATTATCTATCTATCTATTTCCTAACGCCTTATCCCAAGTGGGGTAGGCAGAGAGAACGAGCGCCATATAGATTTGTCTTTACATACGTCTTTCGCTTCTTCCATATTCATACAATTTCTCATGCACGCACGACGATTTCTCTTACTCATAACACGGCCATCCTTGAGATTTTGATCTACATGGTCAAGCCATGTAATTCTCGGACGCTCGCGCTTCTTCACACCCCTCCTTTCAGATAAGTTATCCTCTTTGTCATTTATTCCTCTTCCATTCGTTCCACATAACCAAACCATCTCAATTTAGTTATACGCATTCTATCCACAACACTCCTCATTCTTCTAATATCTTCATTCCTCACTCTATCACGCAACGTTTTACCAACCATCCTCCTTAGCGATCTCATCTCCACAGCATTTATTCCACTTTCGTCCCTCTTCAACCATGTCCCCGTTTCGCTTACATACATTATAAATACATTTTACATCTTCAATTCAGTGATGAGGTTTATCAACTTCACACAACAGAATACGAATACCAGTTAAATATATTTTTTAGGATATTAGGAATCATTAAAAGTTATTTTAAGACTAGTTTTCTCACGCAATTGGTTATTATAAAATAATACTCACTCATTATATTATGCAGATACGATGGTGTGATTATAAATTTGATACTATATGTAGATATATTTATTAGTTTCTAAACAATATGTAGATATCATAAATGTATGTAAGGCGTCCGAAACAGAAGATGTGTTTCGATACTTTTTATATGATTTACAGCTCTTTGTTGTCTGTGTTCTATTCGTATGCTCTCGTTATTATTAACACTAACTTCATGTTATTGAAAAATATTTTGATTACTCATAAAGCAGGATATAAAACTCTAAAAAGTTGATATCACAATCCCACAAAAAAATATTAACTTTTTATTACGGCTACATGAGTGAAGATGGGATCAAATAAATATTATATATACAAATATAGTATTGTACAGTTTTTAGTAGGTATATTTCCGATGTTAGACAAAAAGAATACATTTAATTATGGATATTATTTATTTACTGTGAGATGATTTTGTCTGGAATAAATCGTCGACGGATTCATAAAACCTCCTATGAGCATTTTTTGAGATATTACAGAAAATAAAGAAAAACACGTCGAAAACGATGAAGTGTTAACCAGGGTAGGCGAAAAAAGGCAACTCCTCAAAATAATCAACCAACAACAAGCTAACTGGATTGTCCACAACATCAGGTACCCAGAACTGCTCATCGCCATCGCGGAGGGTAGGACCGAAGGCACAAATGGCAGAGGCCGACCAAGAGACACTCATGTGGACCAACTGAAGAGGGACATGAACTGTGGCTCATACGTAGAACTGAAAAGACTGGCTGAGAAAAGAGAGGAATGGAAAAGAAAATCCAAACTCGTTGCAGTAACCATAAAGTAATATATATATATATATATATATATATATATATATATATATATATATATATATGCAGTAATATATAAAGAAAAACTGTTTTGTCGCATGTCATTTCCTACTCGTATGTGCCTGATTCGTTACATATGGAAAATTTCTTGAAAATTTTGTAGTAGGTAGGTATATAGAATTTATGGGAATGATTTGAGACTGTTTTCAGAATCAATTTTAAAGTAGGTACATGAGAATATTTATGATCTATTCGAGAAAAAGCAGCACGTGTAAAAAATATGAGTGTACCGTGTTTTTTTCTCGTTCGTGTATTCACCGTACCCTTACCAGAAACACGGGTAGCGCTTACACATACAAATTGGCATCATCAGAACTGAGTATTAAACTAAAAATAGAAGAGAAATAACCACATTTATATCTGCAAAAATTATGTAGGGATTGTTGAAGGGTGTTTGTGTTAACACTGTGAAAATTCATATTTAATAATTTAAAAATAATTAAAACACTGTTATATTTTCACTATATTTATTTAAACTCTAACGTTTTCGCCCACTTCAATGGGCATTCTCAAGAGTACTGAATCAGTATAACCCACCCCTCTCCCCTCTCTGTGACCACCTTCAATTTTTGTAAAGGACATTGTACTGATTCAGTACTCTTGAGAATGCCCATTGAAGTGGGCGAAAACGTTAGAGTTTAAATAAATATAGTGAAAATATAACGGTGTTTTATTTATTTATAATTTTTTATTATGTAGGGATGTTAGGGGATCTGTGTTGTTCTTATTGATGTACAATTATATAATATATATAATTGTCAGATATAATATATAATTGTCCAATATATCAAGTATGTCATTATACTATATTCTATTAGTTTTGGAGTGTATTATTTTTTTAAAGTATTACAATGAAAAATAAGATAAGAAAAATATACAACATTCAAAAGTGGATTCTCGGCAATAGGTTAGTTCTGTATCACTTTTTCACTAGTTTTCAAATATCTTGTAAAAGACAATTACTTCTTAATTACTTATAATAATTAAATTTTGCAATGTCACTAACAATGCAAACATTATTTACATTGATGAAGAGAGAGACGTATCATCAATATGAGAGATACCACAATGTACTATATAAAATGCACCCAAATGTTTCTATCTATAAAACTATTACAGTAGGCTTAGTCAAAACATATTTAAGCGTTAGGTTTTCGATCGAATGTAGACGACGTTGTGAGAACTTTCGTAGCTAAAATACACAAGTAGCTACGAAATTGACACGTTCTCGCAACGTCGTCTACATTCGATCGAAAACGTAACGCTTAAATGTTTTTTGACTAGGCCTACAGGATATTTCACATGTGGTGTAACCCTATCTTACTTGCTCTTTGATTATAACCTGTGGACTCACTGCATACATCAATTGAATCATTGCATTTAATATCCAGAATTATTTTTACATTTGTATATTTATTTTAACCTGTCATGTTTCTCATTTATTTGCAGATCTAAACAAATAAATTTTCAACATATTAAATTTGTCGTCGTAAAATTTTCCAGGTACACAAAGTCAATAAATTGTGTATTTGATGTTTTGTGCTGTCTGCATTATTTCCTTGGGAACCTATATACATATTCAGTAAAGCTAAGTACACATAGTACACATATGAATAAATAACGATAATAATATTTAATACTCCAAGTTAGCGGTCTTCAACCTTTTTATCTCGGTCAACATTTGATAATATTTTCCCTCTTAAGTGGAGACGTTTTTGTTTGAGGACTTTTTCTTTTAGAGCTCAGATTCCCTGAGTTTGATGATTTCCCTTTCACACAAAATTTCTACATCCCAGATTATCATAATAAAACGAAATCTAGCTGTGGGATATTGTGCATATTTGCTTAACTTACACAATAACAAAAATACTGGCCTTAGTCTTAGATCGGGGGTTGGAGACCACTGCTCCTCATAACAGAATACCATCATTTCTTGTTTATTATTTGGTTTGAACGATGCATACTATTTATTTTTCTTCATCATTTATCCTTTTATCAGAAACTAGCTAATACCTAATGGCTTCGCTTGCTTAATACAATAAAATAAAAGCTGTTAATTTGAAAAACTTATTAATTAATACCAATAATTGAAATCATCGTTAGCCTGGAGGTGGAGTCTCGGCCTAGTGAAAAGGGGGTCCGTGATTCGATTTCAGGTGCCCCTTTCACGACACAAACTTTTAACTTACTGTGAAAGGTGTATAAGGTTGTATTTGGGTTTATAAAAACCCATATTATTTGTATTATTTTGTTTTAAATATTGATTTGCTACCTATAGGTTAGGATAACGCCTTTGTAATATTATTATTTGTTTTGTCGGGCTGTAGAGCAAATGATGATTTGCTTCTCTCGGGAAGAGGGATATAGAAGGAGTGTAGTCAAAAAATTCTACAAGTAAAGATTATGGTGGTTTGGTGGTTTTTGGCCTGCCAGCCCCTCAGGCTGCCCGCCATGGTGCCTCTGGTGTGGACAAGATTTGTGTAGTGTAGAATTCGCTAGATTTCTACGTTAACTGAATTGTCGGTGGTTATTCAATGATTGGTAAGATGTACTTGAGCCAACCTAAACCGATTTGTAAACCTTTCTTGTTTCCTACAAAAGACAAATTGCACTATTTGTTTGTTCTGAAAATGAAGTGTTTTAAGATTATCTAATAACATAAATAACAAAAAAAAATATTGCACGAAATACGACAAAATGATAACAAACAATAATAACGTAGGTACATACAGTTTATTTACGTATTTTGTATGTAGCATTTTTTTATACCTGAATATTTCTTTATTATAAATTTATTTTGATATTTATGGTCTATCTGGTCTTTTGGATAATATTAATATGAGTCCTTTAGAATTATATTCAATAGAGAAATAGCACTACTATTGTTGCTATTGGGTAAATTGTATAGCATTACTGGCAGACATATTCTTCATATCATACGAAGGATATGAGAATAATTTTTACTCTTCTTTATAAAAGTCTTTCACACTATTTTGATAGATATGTGTAGGTATACCTTTAGTAGACCTTAGTAGATTTATGCAATTTTTTCAGTTATCACGATTGATTTTTGGCAATTCTAGATTACCCTAAGTATTACATACATTTAATATATTTATATAACTCCGGAATAATTTGCATACCAGATTTTATTTCAGAATGAATATCACTTGTTTTGTTTCCCTCATATTTTCAAATTAAAAAATTAACAATAACTGTAATATGTTTTACCTATAACAATTAGATTATTAAATTGAGTGAACTGGCGTTTATTTGTAAAACTCCATTTATTAATGTAAATATCACAATGGTTTAAGTTTTACTATTTTGAATGATATTGTTTTATGGTTTCAATTAACCAAGTCATTAACAAAAAGTTTAATTCAAAGTTTAAATCATTTTGGGTAAATATTTATTATTGTGATATCTGCCATTCAATATTTTTTTCTAGGAAAATCTATCAAGGGTAACTTTCGGTTGGCAACTTTAAGCTTATTAAAATATTACAATTTTATAACAATGTTCGATCAAATTCATAACAACTATAAAAGCTCACAATCAAGAGAGCTATTCAACTCCGGGGCTTAAGCAAAAATAAAGATATAAGGCATTATAACTTATTATTCATATTATTTTATAAGGATAATGCTCATCACATTACTTGTACCGTAACTTATTTATAATGACAATCAAAATTCAACGTCATTATGATACGAAAGATGTTGTTCCTAGAGAGCTCTATAAACTAAATTATCACAAACCAAAACTTATTTTTATACACATACTTTTTTTTACTTTTACTTAGACAAGCATTAATCTTTCTTCTTTTTGTACCACATCAGCCATGACTATGGAAAAATCTTGCGCTACCCGAACAACTCATTTACCTATCGTATCCCGGATCAATCTTCTAAGTTGTATAGTTTTTCTTAAATTTTAAAATACCTTTACAAAGTATATTAAATAGGTATATAGACTTAGACAATAAATTTGAAATGCACCGTTTTATGGAAAACTACTGTAAGGGTGCACGATAGAAAGGGTAATTTAATTATAACAATAACTGGTGTTAACATTTGTACTTCATGAGAAGGTACTGTCATTTTGAAATTCTAAAACAAAGATTCCTATGCACTTAGACAACAACTATTATGAAATCGAATTATGCAATGGATGTGCACAACGGAAATCAAATCAGTCTGGAGATGGAAGTAAAGAGAAAGAGAGATAAGTATATCTAATATAAAGGATCTTCACAGCACTAGTGAATGCATGATACAACGTAAAGGCGCTTACATGAACCAATATAGAAAAATGTATAAAATTTACTAATAGGTAAGTTTTCGAGTGTCATGTAAAAGGCAGGTGTTCTTCAACTTCACAATTTACTTCCACAATTTATTCAGCGATGAGGGACACCACCCATCCATGTCTTATTTATTTATTGGAACGAGTAGAACAATCTGCATGCTTATGACTTGCATTAAGTCCGCTGGCTACCCCACTTGTAGAATATGTTGTAATAGAAGTGGTATTATAATTGTGTCAAATTAAAGGCAGGAATTCGTAAATCATCTAGAATTTGAATTTAAAATTCATTAAATTAAAACTCTTATTTGTTTATTGGTACGGAGAGAACAATTCACGTGTTTGTGTAATGTATTTCTGAAACTGAGTAAATATCCAATAATATTCTGTGTGAGATATAATTATTTAGATAAATATAAGCACTATCCTACGTGGCAATTCAATAATGACAGTGGTGCACAGTGTGCATGGATAAATAGCATATTTTATTTTATTTTTATATGTGTACGTAGGTGTATAGATAGATAGTTAGTTGCACATTTGTAGTGGTGATAGTAGGTGTTACAGAAGACACCCTGTTTTGATGCACCGATGCACCCCGTCCCCCTCGCCAGGCCAGACTCTCTTCCCACCCTCACCTCCTCCCCACCCTCCAGTGACGTCACGTCTGACAAGCAGCCACCTCCCCTTCCCCTCCGCTTTCCCACTTCTCTACCTTATCTGCCTCCTTCTCAAACTTCAAATACGATGTATTGAAGGTGACACAATGAATTTCTTGTTAGGAAAACTGTATTCAAAGCTTTTTATATGGATATCACCATATTATTATTAATAGCTATTTAATAACTAGATAATATTATAGACTATTACTATCCACCTATATTGTAGGTTAATAGCTATAACAGTATTTTTCACAGGAAGGTAGCAAGCGAATAGGTACATTGCATTTGTGAACGCACACAGTAGGTATCCTTATTTATGACCTTCACTTATGTATATTGATATTCTCAATGAGTCTCAAGAAAACAATAATAACCTCTTTTTGACATAAAGAGGAAAAAGCGTTTAGAATATAAATTATTCAACATTTACCTCTTCCTCAATCAGGGAGTAACTTCTCAATATGGAGAGCTGCAAAACAAGTTTGAAAAGAAACGAACTAATCAACTTCAGATGGGCCTGACACAACATTTGAAAAAAGGGATCCCTACATAAGGCAAAATCGACACCACCAAGTATTAAATATTTGATAAAATAACAATATTTGTAAGAATTCTTGCTCATAAATGAAGATTCTTCTCCAATTAATGAAATGATAAACCAGTTTTTATAATTGAAATATGCTTCTTCTATTGTCTTCAAACGTTCAAGTACGTTACATAAAAATATGATTGTCGTCTATATAAATTAAAATCTATCTCTAAGGAGAAACGTATCGCTATTTTAGTCGATAGAAAACGTATCACTATTTTAGTCGATAGAATAATTGTTAAATTTAAGTGTTATTTTATACTTAATCTCTTTCTATCATGCATTCCTCTCCCTCGCACATGTCAGCAGACATGTTGCACCCGGATATAATATGTACACAATGTGCTGAACCTCTGCATATAACATAGGTACATATAATATGTTTGTACTATAATAACTAAAGGACAGATTATAATTATTACGTACCTAATGAACTGAGTTGGAATTTGGAAGATGTCGGAATCTAGCGATAAACTCGCATTTTATGCATTGCATTTAATAATTGATAATTTTGTGATAATTAAAAATAATTTAAATAAATAAACTTTAGTATTTATTTGAAGTTAATATAATAATTAAAAAGGAGTACTTAAATGTGAATATTTTATAAAATTAAACAGAATGAATAGTTTATTTTCAGTTTATAAATGATAATTATTCATTTCATATTATGATAAATTTGCGTATCAAATATCACTGGGTAAAATAAAATATCAAAATAAACATCTTTTTAATATCACATAAATTTATTACTTATCCTCGTTATTTAAAAAAGTAATGAATAAGGCACACTCAACCAGATAGTTTTAACAATATAATTTGTACTTGGTAGGCGCTAAGTTTGTAATATCCTTTGGTTCAACAATTGGTAAGAGATTAAATAATAAATAAATCAATTTAATAATAATAAATAAAACAATAGTATCAAAAGAGTTACAGATAAAATTATAAATTGAAAACCCCATAAACCGTGTCGTATTAGAATTATCCGGCAAAGAATTGGTGTACCACTCTGTAAGTTTTCGAGTGTCCTATAAAAGACTGGTGTTCGAATAAATAAAGACATTTTATATCTTAAATTTGGCGATGAAGTTTGCTACCCATCCTGAATGTCTTGATTTTGTTGGCACAAAGAGAACAGATTGCGTGTTTATTACATGCAGGAGATCTTTTGACAACCTCACTTTTGGGATAGGTATAACGTGATGGTATTGCAATAGTAGCAAAAAATATGGAAATGAGCATATAAAATTACTGACCGGACAACGACGAAGTTCGAAGACTGCTAATGTGAGCGACCACTTATACACTTTGTATGAACTTAAAGCTATTTAGGTGTCAGCATTGTAGAGAGCGAATAAGTGATAATTGTAATATTTGACAATATAATTAAAACTAGCTGTACTTTTTTAAGATGACGTATATAAAAAAAAAGATATATTGAAAACAAAGGTGGTCGGCAGCCGGATAGTATTTTTGGTCACAAAATCACGAGTTCAATACGCACTTCTGATATACCTACTCCACCTTCGCGATACAAGCGTATAGTTAAATACGACGATGTAATCAGGTTTATAATAAGTAGAAGCACTTAATATTTAAAAAAATATATTTAAAAAGGAGCATATAAATATCTACAATTTCAAATTAATCGGTAATTTTAAGAATGAAAATTGAGTTCACGTAATTTCTCTTATATTTTCACGGTATTTTCTGTCATTTTCATTATTGAGGTATGACGTATTTATCGCTTCTCTTTTAGTATTTTCCATCACTCACTTAGTATAACTGTTACCCTTTAGTTGCAGCTAGAATACAACATTTTTGTCATTCGATATTTGTAGTTCGAATAGTAATAGTCGAATAAATAAATAAACCCGTCATAATATTAAAATATCACCTATAATCTGTAGTTAGTTGATATAATTATATTTTTTTTGTAATGTAGAGCAAGGGGTAGAACAAGGGGTAGAAACAACATTATTTTAAAAAACTTTTTAATGCTTACAAAATTACGAAATTATCATTAACCCTGTCTAGCAGCAGACTATCTGCCTTAAGGGGCCCCTTTAGCAAAAACGATAAAACATTCAATTATCAACAAGTTTGGTACACAAACTCTCAAAACTTGTTGATACTACGAAAATTTTGATTTGATAAAATATGAAAACAAATATTAATTACCAATATCAAACTTTTACTTTAAAAAAAACTCGATTTTAGCTTCAAAGCATTTGTTTATAAAAAAGCATATTTCTAAAAATCGAATTCGGGGGTGTGTTTGGTACATAAATACACGAGAATCCTTCATATTTTCATATATTTTTTTTAATATTAAGAACATTTAGATAGTTATTACAATTATAGAACAAAAAAATCTATTTTTTTTGTTTTTTCATGGATATTGACCGACTTAAAAAATATTTTTTTTGATAAAATTTCTCATATTTTGAAACCAAAAATCACCACACGTACTCAATTTTTTGTATACTAAAAAAGTTAGATAAAATATGGTATTTATATGCTTGATAGGGTGAATAAAAAATATATATATTTTACAAATAATTTGTAATTTGATATAACAAAAAGTACCTAAATAAATCTCGTCAAAAGGTCAAAAAGTTTTGGCAGTTTTTCTATCGAATTTGTTGAAAATAGAATATTTTACCGTTTTTGCTAAACGCGGCCCTTAAATGAACAGAAAGGTTATCCCCTCTATGCTATTAAAAATAAAACATTCAAGATGGGTAACACAACTCATCACGCTGCTAAAAATGTTAAATATCTTTTACACAAATCCAAAGTTTTTTTTAAAAATATTTGTAGAATTTATTGCATATTTTAATTCTGGTACATGCATTTGGATATCATATAATCCTTCAGTCTCTATTAATAATAACTCAATATTGTCTGTATGTTATCATGTAAATAAATACAGGTCCTCGTCGCTTCTACGCACGCTCAGTATAGTGTGTTTACAGCTTGCATACATAATCGCATTTGATACTGACCACTGCACAATGTGCAACAGGAATCCCACAACTCACGCTAGGATAAACCATTGAAGAGATGGGATGGGATCATGGAAAATCATACACACACCTTCAAATATTATCATTACTAATTAATAATTCTAAAATGTGAAACGAAATAAATAATTATAATACTTTCTCATCATTGCTTTTCTTGAAAACACAGGATGAAAGGAAGTCTCCCGTGACAATTATTTTGAGTCAATAATTTCACATCATCCTACGACTTTCCTCGAGCTCTGATACTGTTGACTTATGAATGGTGTATCGTTAATAGAAATAGTTTAATTATATTACTGACAAGCTTGCTGATACTGTTGACTTATGAAGGGTGTATCGTTAAAAGAAATAGTTTAATTATATTACTGACAAGCTTGCTGATACTGTTGACTTATGAAGGGTGTATCGTTAAAAGAAATAGTTTAATTATATTACTGACAAGCTTGCTGATACTGTTGACTTATGAAGGGTGTATCGTTAAAAGAAATAGTTTTATTATATTACTGACAAGCTTTCTGATAAATATGCATAAAAAATTAAACTTTTTAACAAATTGAAGACCCTTAAAACGTGGTCCAATTTGAACTGAGCGGGGAATCTTAATATATTACAGAGCCTTAATGTTATTACCCCCGCGCTCTCCGTTTTCGTTGCATGTTTACGGCTGCCCTGCTGTGCCCGGATCCGAGAGGTGATGGATCGGTATGGGGGTAGTGGACTGGAATGGATGTGGAGGGATGCGCTCTGGATGTACCTTGTCGAGGTGCGGGGGCTCCTGTCTGTTGCCTGCACAGCACGCTGTGCGGGGAACGACAGGTCCAAATGCCAGAGTTTGGGGGAGTGGGACGCCGGGCAGCAGCAGCGTCAGATAGTACACAACATCAAAGACAACCAACATCTATGTCTACCACTATACTTTAAGGGCAACTAATATCTATGCCTACTGCGGTGCGGAAAGCAAGGGGAAACTACTGCACTATTTCCCAAGAGAACCATCCAATCAAAATGTCAGGAAACAATAAGGAATACAGTTTGTCAGGCAATCCGACTGACGACCGGCGCCCTCGTGGGTCCGGGTCACAGGGTGTGAAATGGACTACCGGCCACGATCGGGTGGATGACCAGGCTCGGCGTGGAAACTATGATACTGGAACTTTTGAGCATACATCATTTAGGAAAGCTTTTAAAGTGGGCACATGGAATGTCCGAGGTCTCCTTCATCCTGGAAAAATGGAAACGATAGAGAGTGAGATGCAAAGGACCGAGGTTGACATCCTTGGTCTTAGCGAAACTCACTGGAGGGGAGCGGGACATAGGAAGACACATAAAGACAATCAATATATATACTACTCAGGTCCTGAAGACAATAGTTATGGGGGAGTGGCTGTTATACTGTCTAAGAGAATGGAAAAAGCACTCATTGGATACAACCCTGTCTGTGATCGTATAATCCATCTCAGAATAAACACCACTCCATGCAAACTACACATCATTCAAGTATATGCGCCAACCAGCTCCTGCGAAGACGACGTCATCGACGCATTCTATCAGAAACTGGAAGAAGTAGTATCACAAATTCCATCTAGAGATATTACAGTAATAATGGGAGATATGAATGCAAAAATAGGAGAAACCGTAAACGATGATCATATAAGAAATGTAGTCGGGAAGTATGGAATTGGAGAACGCAATGATAGAGGTGAAAAGCTCCTGCAGTTTTGCACAGAGAGAAAGATGACTATAACGAACACCTGCTTCAAACACCACATCAGAAGACTCTACACATGGATTTCTCCAGGCGACAGATGTAGAAATCAAATTGACTATATTGTGGTAAACCAGCGATGGAGATCATCAATCCTTAATGCGAGAACATACCCGGGTGCAGACTGTGGAAGCGACCACCAACTGTTGACAGCGAATATGCGCCTGAAACTTAAAGTAATTCATAGAAACCAAAACAATAGAAAAACCCTTGGACAAGAAGAAATCATCACCTACAAACATAAAATACTGGAGAAAGACAGGCTTCTGCAAACAGGCGACATTACAGATACGAACGCAGCGTGGAACAACTTAAAAAACGTCATCCTAAATACCGCAAAAGAATGCCGTTCTAATTCTAACGCAGAAAAGCCGAGAAACAAATGGATGACAGATGAGACGTGGGCTCTCATATCTCAAAGAAAGAAAATTAAAGAATCTGGATTGACCAACGAACAAAATCGGAAGAGATACAGTGAAACCCATAAACTGGCCAAAAAATCATGCAGACGAGATAAAAACATCTACATTGAAGGAATCTGCAAAGAGGTTGAAGGCCACGCGTTTCGCAACGAATCTAAAGACCTATTCCAGAAGGTGAAATTACTGTCCAAGGAATATAAACCACAAACATGGGTCATCGAGGACGGTGGGGGCACGGTACTGACTGATATAGATGATGTGCTCAATAGGTGGAAGGAATACTGTGCAGAGCTGTATAGGAGTGAGAATGTCGAGGAGGAGGTAGACTTAGACCGGAATGAAAATGAACCCAACATCCTCCTAAGTGAAGTCAGAGAAGCGATAAACAAACTGAAGACAAACAAATCGCCAGGGATTGACAACATACCTGCAGAAATGATTAAACTGTTGGGGGATAACGGAATCAAAATCATTCATAAGATATGTAATAGAATATGGGAAACCGGTGAATGGCCGAAGGACTGGGTCCACTCCATCTTCATACCACTACATAAAAAAGGCTCAACAAGTAAATGCGAGAACTATCGGACAATCTCACTAATTTCGCATGCAAGCAAAATCCTACTTCACATAGTCAATCAAAGACTCAAACAATACCTAGAGTCACAGATTCCACAGGAACAAGCTGGTTTCGTGAAAGGAAAGGGAACCAGAGAGCAAATCCTCAACATAAGACTTCTCATCGAGAAAAGTAGAGAGTTCCAAACTCCAGTGGTTTTCTGTTTCATCGACTACACTAAGGCTTTTGACTGTGTGCGGTGGGACTGCATGTGGAAGGTGCTGATAGAAATGGAAGTACCAGCGCATATTGTGAGCCTCATAAAACAACTATATCAGAGCAGCTCTGCAACAGTTAGAGTCAACAGCATATCCACTTCAGAACTCCAAGTCCAGAAAGGTGTACGACAAGGCTGCATTTTGTCTCCAGTTCTCTTCAATATCTATGGAGAATATATCATGAGGAGAGCACTTGACGGATGGGACGGCGGAGTGAAGATCGGGGGCAGAAGCATATCCAACCTTAGATACGCAGACGACACAACACTAGTTGCCAAGTCTGAGAGTGAGATGGCTCTTATATTTCAGAGAGTAGAGCAGGAAAGCAGAAGGCTTGGACTAGAGATAAACAAAAACAAAACTAAGGTAATGATTGTTGACCGGCACAACCAGCTGCAACGGACAAACGCCTTGTCCGGCATGGAGATTGTGCACAAATTTGTTTATCTTGGTTCAATGCTCTCAGACAACGGAGAATGTGTTGACGAAATTAAGCGACGAATGGCAATGGCTAAGAATGCTATGGCTAGGTTGGATAAAATCTGGAAGGACAGAAACATCTCCAATGCCACAAAAACTCGATTAGTTAGGGCACTAATTTTCCCCATATTTCTGTATGGAGGAGAATCATGGACAATAAAAGCCCGTGAAAGGCAAAGGATCAATGCCTTCGAGATGTGGTGCTGGAGACGAATGCTGAGAATCCCCTGGACAGCGAGAAGGACCAATATCTCCATTCTAAAGGAGCTAAAAGTAGACGACAGGCTGTCCTCCATCTGTCTAAAGCGAGTCCTTCAGTTTTTCGGACACATTGCCAGAAGAGACGACAATAGCCTTGAGAAACTGATGGTCGTGGGAGGAGTAGAAGGCAGAAGAGGTAGAGGAAGATCCCCCACTAGATGGACTGACCAAATCAAGGCTGCCACAGGTACATCAGTGGTTGGAGCAATGCGTACGGCGGTGTGTCGGGAGAGGTGGAGTACTACAATCCAGAACGTAGTACGGACAAGGAGAGAGGATGGTCACGACCCTCAGCAGTGAGGACATCGACGCAGAAGAAGAAGAATGTTTATGTTGTTTGGGGTAGTTATTAAATTTAGAGCATATCAAATAAAAAATAGATGCCACTTGATTTCATAATTATTTTCTCCACTTTTTTAATTCTATATTAAAATGAAATAACGAATATTGGTGCACACTATTTCAAAACTCGACGACGTTTACGGAACTTTTGTTTTCTAATATTAATAAATATTAACATAAATTTTGTTGCTTATCTTTTCGATAGGCATTCTCATTTTTATTCCACTATTTTGTTTGAATTGAAATATTTTAGACAGACATGAAAGATGTTCTTTTTTGACTCGTGGACATGAAAATTATTTAATATATTTCAAAATACAAAGGAAAATTTCATCTACTACTCATCATTTTTTTATTCTGGTAAACTAAACGATATTATTTTTTGAATATTACAATCGTGTACCTAGTAGGGTGGTTGACGTAGTATATAATATATATACATAAAAGTAAAACATGTGTAGGATCAAATTTATAATAATAAAATGAATATTGTTTGGAGAGGATACAATATTGTGTAGTCTTTCTTTACAAGGCCGTCATATTCTTGAATTACATAAAAAATAAACTAATAAACAGTACATATTATGTACCTACCATAGAACCTATTATATTTACAATCAGATATCAAAATATATTCCTTATAGGTACCTATACTAAATATTCAAAGTAATACAATTAGTAAGTGAGTATAAATTCTTGTGACCTCGTCAAAGCTATATTACAATATTTCATGGGATATTTACAATAGACTCCCTATTCATATCAGGAACAGGATGATTCGGTTACAACTTCAGCCTTGAATGCCACGTGTAGTAAAGGATTAGGTCAGTGGCCAAATTTCAATTTGAACAAGATCCAAACTTACATTCAAGGTAAAGTGTTTATACAATTAATATAATCACTTCTATACTAACGAAGGGATAATTGTATGATCATTTACCTAAATAATCTTCTCAACGTACTTGAGTTTACTACTTTGAAAGTTGATTCTCGTTTAAAACCGTAATTTTTATTGAAGGTATTAAAACAGTCTTAATTTTTAAAATAGATGTAAAATAGTCGTGGAATGTCCATTTTCGTAATATCATATTACTTTTACAACTAAAAGACTTCAATGAAATGGTTTTTCTACAAATTTTCCCAGAAACTTTTATGTTTCTGTGTGTGACATTTAAAATTAAAAATAAATGGAAAATTAGAAAATTTTACAAATTTTATTGACAATTAAGAAAAACAATTTAATAATTTTGAAATAATCAGAAACCTGATGGTAAAGCTTAGTACTTTTATTAAAGATATTACAAATTTCGACTTGTCTCACTTTACTTTCATGACATTTCGAGTATGTCTTATTACCTACTGTGACTGTTTGAATTAAATTTGATCTACAGATAACACAATAAAAAAAATACTCCAGATAAGTATAAGTACGAGTACATCATTAGAACGTTGCGTTGTAGAAATGAAAGCAGGTACTCTTTAGAAACCCGTAAAATTTATTATAATATGTGTAAAAAGAGTGATTGAATGGCTCAATTCTATGAGTGGTCTCCCCTGTCATGTAAATACAACAAAATATGTATTCAATTATAATAGTTGACAATGCGATCAAAACCCCTATGTACACTGTATTTACCTGAACAAGGACATATTACTATTCTCATTAGACCGCGCGGACACACTCCTTGTGATCACACTACATACACATCAGGTTCATCGTCCACCAATGAATGTTTGGAGGACACAATCTATTCAAAACAAATCTATTCATCAAATATTTGTAAGAAACATCGACAAGTAAACACTCTTTCAAATCAAAATTGGGGTCAACTCTTATAATACATTACATATATACTTTTCATATATTAATATCATATTACTAGTGTCATTTTACAAGTCTTTGAGAAAATAATAATGAAAATAGAAAGCATCAACATTTTTCTGAGAAATAGCTAACATTTAAGAAAGATATTTTAAACTGGCAACATCATAATTAAAATATTTTGGTAGCTCTATCATCATTTGACGAAATATTGGTGAATTATTTATCCATACTAGTCGTGTCTTTACTTTTTACTATTTACCTTCATATATATTATTTTCCTTAATATAAATTTGATTGATAAATAAATGTGTATTGACACAACATCCAGAACATTTTTTTTTTTTAAAAAAGATATATCTGGGTTCAATGTGCTCTATACACTTCTGTTGACACTAATGTAACCATCAATTTATTCATTCATACCATCACGGCATTTCCCTCAAGTAGTGTAGTCAGTGGACCAACTACTGCATGTATTAAATATGCAAGTTACCTTCTTTTTACCAATAAAAATTAAGATAATTAATGTCTCAAACGTGATGTTAAACAAATTCTTGGCTTTTGCAGGACACTCTAAAATAAACAGCTAGGATTGAGAGACCTATTCTTTGCTGGAAACTACTCGGGATATATCTATGTTATTATTATAACAAAAAGAAAACACCCAGTTTTAGTCAACGATTTTTGACTTAAGGCCCGCCCGATATACGAAACCTAGTTTATAATAATAATATGATTATTTATACTGCGCCATACTGTGATAATATCATTTCAAGGGCGCTTTACATTATTTAGGATCAACATTAAAAATTGTCGTCAGAAAGACAAAAAATCATAATTATAAAATAATTTAATTTTGTTCAGCAGGCATTCATTCTTTGTCAAAATTTAAAATAATATAATGTGTCAAAAATTTTAAATAATATAGTGTGTCATGTATAAAACCTTGTGAATAAATATGTCATCAGGCCTCTCCTGAAGCCGTCGTAGTCAGCGGCCTGCCTGAGATATAGAGGCAAACTATTCTAGAGCTTAGGACCGGCATTATAAATAAATAACTAATTAGTGTAGGTATTATTTTTCTCTGTCTTATTAAATTACTGTGTCTATAAAACATATACAGATACACGTGAAATATACGAACAGATGAAAATATTAATCAGATTATGGTATGTTCCAGATACATCTGCCGGTTGTATTTTCTGTTAAATTTCAATTATAAATAACACACAATATACTTATATTAGTTAATAACACACAATATACTTATATTAGTTAATAACACATATTCTTAGAATAATGAAAACACATTTCTGAATTATAAACTGGGTCAGAATAATATTGTCGAATAATACATTGTGGTTCAAGGATAATTTATATAAAAAAAATATTAATCAAACTTCACGCAGAATAAAAATACTTCTTATTGAATATTAAATCACCTTTGTGACATTTATTGATACTTAAATTTATCGATTTGAGATTTATGTTGGTTTGAAAATCTGGAATAATAATTTAATTTATCACCCAATTTAGGAAATTAATCGAGTATGACCCAGATTTTACACAAGTGCTAAGAAATGTTGATAAAAATAAATTTCCACTTAAAAAATAGATTGTTATAATGTAACCCAAACAATTATGACTTTAATAATATTATCAAATTCATAGATACTCATACATATTAGTGATGTAACGAATGTGTGATTTTGGTTATTCGCGAATGCGAATGCGAATACGAATATTTGATGCCGACATTCGCGAATAGCGAATATTGACTTGCTTAAATTTCTACAATTGGTCAAACAATAAACTTTCTACCCCCCCGTCGCTGAATTTTCAAAATAGTATAGGAATTTCATATATTTCAAAACTCCTCGGTTTTCTCAACGATTATTTTCTTGTAATACCGTTTTCTACAATGTACCGGGTAAGTATCCGGTACTTTTACCGAATTACCGATACTTTATTACCAAAACAATATTCGCAATTTTTTTTGCGAATACTTAGAAATATGCGAATATTCGCGAATGCGAATACGAATATTCGTTACATCACTAATACATATATCCTAAGTGTGCAAACACAAAGAAAGCAGGTTGCCAGCGCCGATAAGTGCCGGTAGGCGCCGGCAAAGTAAATCGCAATCGGCGTTCCTGCTTTTACTATGTTCGTGTCCATTAAAATGCATGTAAACATTCTCGGCGCCGGTAGACGCAGGCATCTGAATCTTTGTGTTAGCACCCTTATGTAAGATAATATATGTAGGTACATAGGTAATTATACCCTTTCACGACACAAGCTTTTAGTAGCTTACTGTGAAAGGTGTTTGAGGTTGTATTTGGGTTTATAACAAAACCCAGATATATCTTTTTTTAAAAGAAAAAAAAAACACATAAAAAGTTCGCTACAATAGGATAATACTTTAACTGTAGATTTTCCTCATTAGTTTTCAGCTTTTGTTTAGTCTCACCTTAGATCTCAGTACATTTATGATTTTAGAAACAATAACTACTACGAAATGAATAAACAAACGTTTTCTTCGGCAATATAATTATTAGACATTTCGTCTCATAAGGACATTGCCATTGTCAAACAAGAGATTATATCGAATCGAAGATTAACAATGTCCTTCCAAGACGAAAATATCTCTCTTAAAGCTATAGTAAAACTAAATGAATTTTTTTTTTTAATTTCGTTATGGAATTCTACTGCCTTGAATTATGTTATTGAATTATGGAATTCTACTACCTTTCGTTATGGAATTCTAACACCGTCACAGTGAAGTCAATAGCAACTACTGTTACGTTATTACTTAGATAATTTCGTAACGTCAAATACAATTAAATTATAGGTATTATCTCTCTTTTATGTTTATTGATTAATGACATTCTTTTTTATGGAGTCGATGGCAAAAATTTGGCCTCCCACTCTTTTCTGTTAGTTTTCCAGTGTTTTGTAGAAGCCAAGAATCACGAGTAAATACATTTAACCTATGTGATTCACCGATGAGGGTATGCCACCTTTGTTGAATGTCTTATATTTAATTAGCATGGAAAAGATGATCTTAATGTTTGTGACATGTTGTTAGTCTGTTGTCTCCTGTATTTGTGACAAATACCATGGTGGTGTAGATAATATTATGTAGATATATATATTAATAGTAGTAAAGGACAATAGGTACCAACTTAAAGACACGTATGTTCTGCAGATCCACTGAGGATGCATTTAACTACAATAAAAAATACTATTTTTCCCAGGGTTAATTTTTATGCACCTAAATACATTTTTATGTACCTATATATTATTTATATATTTTAGTAATAGATAGATGTACGAGTATAAGGGAGTTCTAACGCCACCGGCCAGAGAGTATTCGTTCGGTCTGCTTTACTTCCGTTTTGTATTGTAGAATAATCCTAACAATAATAGGTATGTAGGTACCTACGACTTACCCGATAAAATACTGTTTGGTGCATATGTGCATATTGTTACCATACACTAGTGCATATGTTTATTGTTTGTTGTTACTTAACTTTTAATATATTGTTCTATCTTTGTATTGTATTTAAATGATCTAATGAATGGCAACGGAAGGGTTTGCATCCTAATACGAGCTCATACAAATAAAATACAAACTTTTGTTTATGCAAATCAATTTAAGAGATAACTCAAAAGTATTTTGTATTATCTATTACATTTTATGATTTTATGCATTGCATCTATATTCATATAGCGACTACGAAAATTCAATTATTGTACATATTTATTTGCTCCTTTATCAAATACAATTGACAATATTCTTTGTTCAAAACTAATACAATAATTCATCCTCTCTGATTAATACACAATATAGTAAATTTTAGTTATTATATATTCAACGTTACGAAAGAATAGTAAAAAAAGATAGGTAGTAAAAAAGCTTGATTTGGGTAAATATAATAAATTATTCCGGAGCAAAAACACAAATTTTCTCGAAATCAATTTATTTTTAAATAACATACATTCGTTCAATAAAAATAATCTGTTTCCAGTGGGTGTAATAATGAAAATTCCAGAATTATATTTTATGATATTTTTCCATATTTTGCGTAATTATTATAAAGTTTTGATAATTTATATCGTAGATTTATAATAATAACTTTTTAAATGCTTTTATGGATAAAGGTTGCTGAATTAATTAATAAAACATTCTTGTTTATTTATTAAATTATTTAACTAAAGTTATTTCATGTAGATTTTATTAAATAGTTCATAAGTTTTATTCATTACTTGTAAATTGAATTCATAGTAAATCAGTTTGCAATTTACCGAAAGAATTAACAAGTATATTAGACAATCAAATAGCGGTCAAAAGTTTTTAATAATGATCAAAAACGTTGTACCAAAACAAATAATATTATAACACGAATGCTGAGTGTATATTTACAAGGGTTTTAGTGTTTAAAAAATAATGCATAATTAAGTGCTTGCCTACTGATGCTCAGATACAAATATTGTTTTTTTTTTTAATATTATTTGCAGTATTGTGGGACTGTGCAGTATAGATACCTACTATTTTGGTTATATATATGAATGACTGTGTGATCAAATTTTCATCGGAAATGCATGTACAACATGCATTCCATTAATGAAAGATCACTTGATTTTACGCAGGAGATAGTATGAGGTGAAGGTTTTACTCCATTTCACTGCGTACAGTCGGGCAGAGACTTGGCTCCTGCCTTTGCATGAGGGACGAGACACGGCCCGTCACCGGAACATGCAGATTGGATTTGCAGAATAGGTGTTGTGTTTCTGCATTGTGTATACATGTGCTTCCTCAGGACCATCTCGCAGAATGGCCGATACAACATTAAATCCAGTATGCGGGGAGCATCGCATATTATGAATGACTGTGTGATCAAATTTTCATCGGAAATGCATGTGCAACATGCATTCCATTAATGAAAGATCACTTGATTTTACGCAGGAGATAGTATGAGGTGAAGGTTTTACTCCATTTCACTGCGTACAGTCGGGCAGAGACTTGGCTCTTGCCTTTGCATATGGGACGAGACACGGCCCGTCACCGGAATATGCAGATTGGATTTGCAGAATAGGTGTTGTGTTTCTGCATTGTGTATACATGTGCTTCCTCAGGACCATCTCGCAGAATGGCCGACACAACATTTAATCCAGTATGCGGGGAGCATCGCATATTATGAATGACTGTGTGATCAAATTTTCATCGGAAATGCATGTGCAACATGCATTCCATTAATGAAAGATCACTTGATTTTACGCAGGAGATAGTATGAGGTGAAGGTTTTACTCCATTTCACTGCGTACAGTCGGGCAGAGACTTGGCTCTTGCCTTTGCATATGGGTCGAGACACGGCCCGTCACCGGAATATGCAGATTGGATTTGCAGAATAGGTGTTGTGTTTCTGCATTGTGTATACATGTGCTTCCTCAGGACCATCTCGCAGAATGGCCGACACAACATCAAATCCAGTATGCGAGGAGCATCGCATATTATGAAGACTGTATGATCTAATTTTCATCCGAAATGCATGTACAACATGCACCCCATGAATGAAAGATCATTTGATTTTACGCAGGAGACAGTATGAAGGTGAAGGTTTTACTCCATATCACTGCGTACAGTCGGGCAGAGACTTGGCTCATGCCTTTGCATACGGAACGAGGCTTGGCCCGTCACCGGAATATGCAGTTTGGATTTGTCGAAGGGATGTTATGTTTCGACATTGGCGCATGTGTCTCATCAGGACCATCTTACATAATGGCCGACACAACATCAAATCCAGTATGCGAGGAGCATCGCATATTATGAAGACTGTATGATCTAATTTTCATCCGAAATGCATGTACAACATGCACCCCATGAATGAAAGATCATTTGATTTTACGCAAGAGACAGTATGAATACGCCAATGTCGAAACATAACATCCCTTCGACAAATCCAAACTGCATATTCCGGTGACGGGCCAAGCCTCGTTCCGTATGCAAAGGCATGAGCCAAGTCTCTGCCCGACTGTACGCAGTGAAATGGAGTAAAACCTTCACCTTCATACTGTCTCCTGCGTAAAATCAAATGATCTTTCATTCATGGGGTGCATGTTGTACATGCATTTCGGATGAAATATAGATCATACAGTCTTCATAATATGCGATGCTCCTCGCATACTGGATTTGATGTTGTGTCGGCCATTATGTAAGATGGTCCTGATGAGACACATGCGCCAATGTCGAAACATAACATCCCTTCGACAAATCCAAACTGCATATTCCGGTGACGGGCCAAGCCTCGTTCCGTATGCAAAGGCATGAGCCAAGTCTCTGCCCGACTGTACGCAGTGAAATGGAGTAAAACCTTCACCTTCATATATATATATATATATATATATAGTACCTACCTATACTTTTGTTTTAATATGGATGTTTATATTGGTAATATTTTATTGCTTTTTTGTTATCACTTAGGTTATAAATATGAATTACTTTACACCAATTAATATGTTTATATATGTATATATCTTGTAAATGGCGTATAGAGTAATGAGATAGATAACACGATATTATAACCAAGGTGAACTTGCTTAGCGACTTTGACTAAGATATGTACAGTAGGTACCTACACAATAGTAATGAGCTTGACTGAGTACTGAGGGTGAAAACACTGCATGTCATTTTGATATAAGTTTAGGTTTTTGTGTCCTATGATGAATTCGTTTACTTAACTTATTTTTTTTTTTTTTTTTACGCGGCGGCAGAATTGCCATCCACACTTCTCAGCATTATACAACCAGATAAGTCTCCATATGATCAGTCATGATCACACAAAAACTTAACAGTCTAATGCCGGGAAAAATTCACCTATCCAGATATACAGGATATCAAAGGATTAGGCTCAAAACGCGGGATCAAAATACCAGCATTGTGCCTGAAATATCTGTGTTCAGAAACCTTTTTACAATATTACAAGTGTTTATTATAATAGATTTTTGAATTTGAATGTACAAATTAACCGGTAAATCTAATTTTTGTAAATTATTTATTAAAGATTTCGGAGTTACCTCTGTAGCTGACATGACTAAAGGTATTATATAAACGGACCTAGAATGCCAAATATTTTTTATTTCTCCTGCTAGTTCTGTATATTTACGTATTTTTTCTGCGACGGTTGTTTGTATATTATGTATATTTGGGACAGCGATGTCGATTAGGTACGTTATTTTATTACGTTTATCATGTAATACTAAATCGGGTCTATTATGATGTATTTGTCTATCTGTTATTATGGTTTTATCATAATAGAGCTTATAATTTTGATTTTCTAATACCTGTTCCGGGTTGTATTTATAATAAGGTATTACATTATTTGAGTTTAAAAGATTATGTTTAATAGCTAAATTTTGATGTATAATTTTTGCGACATGATTATGTCTATAAGTATAGGGAGAGGATGTTACCAACTGGCTCCAGCAGCTGGACCTGAGACTATGAAACATGACTGAGACGCAACCACAAGTGGTGAAGAATACTGCCCAAGACTCGCCATACGAAAAGTAAGTAAGTTTGAGCGAGAGTGGAACAACCCGAAACTATGTGTTGAATTGTTTCCGGTTTGGCCAGACATTTCCTACACGAATCATCAATTATATTTTGATTTTTTATAATATATTTTTGATAATTTTTTGTATTTATTACCTGATCTTGAATTGCTAGCATAAAACCATATTTAAACATATTTATTTATTATTACGGCTAACATATTCATTAAAGAAAAATACACGTATTTTGTAAACATAAAACTCATACCTTAGTGTTAAATACAATTAAAAATCCTTGTTTTCAAATTACAAAAATAAAAGCTTCTCTATACAGGTAAATACATATTATACACAAACAATTTAACTACTATGTATTAATTCTATAGCCCCACCATACTGCAAAAAATAATATTATTAATGTAGAATCAGTACATACATGAAAAAATCTTCACTCCTTCATACCAGTACGACATTTCCAAAATATGGGAAAGCCAGTGTTCTAGCTCCATGTAAAAAAATGCGAATCGTCATCTCTGTGTCTACGAAAAATTTGGGAACTCATTGAGATGGTAGGCCCCAATGTCAGATATCTGTCAAATATAGTTTTGTATGGAGGAAAATTGTTGCTACAATAATATTATTTGGATTTTTTGGCGAAATATTTTTATATTTACAAAAATAAAATGAAACCGGCAAAAATAAAATCTAATTCGAATACAAATTTCCTAAAGCTTATATTCGAGGTAGGTTTTATTTTAGCCGGTTTTATTTTATTTTTGCCGGCAAAAATAAAATAAAACCGGCAAAAATGAAATCTAATTCGAATGTGAACTTTAAGAAAATCGTATTCGAGTTAGATTTATTTTTGCTGGTTTTATTTTATTTTTGCCGGCAAAAATAAAATAAAACCAGCAAAAATAAAATCTAACTCGAATGTAAAGTTTGCCGGTGTCGAAAAACTTGGTGTGTCCAAAAATAATTTAACGTGGTGATCAAAAAGTAATTCTACATATGGCAACAATTTCGTGAATATTACTTTTGCTATGAAATCTCACATTTGACAACAGTGGGGCCTACCATCTCATATAGTGTCAAAATTTGAAAGCCAAAAAGCCATTGAATTAAATTGAAAATGTGGAATGTTGAAAATGCGGAATGCGCTGGTAAAATCACAGAACGAAACATAATATAAAATATCTGATATTATTGACTAGGTATAATTTAAATATATAATAAAAATATTTTCTTTCTAAAGTTATTTTTTAACTTTATAAAACAAATCATCGACATATTAGTTGTGTATAAAATGTAATGTATCTTGTATTTATGTTTATCGTGTTGATTACAATGGTATATATTGATACAGAAATTATCATTTTACCAATACCAATTTTACATTCGCTATATAAATAACGAGATTCAGATTATTGTGAGAGAGTTATGCTTGATGATCATATTATAATCTAAATCAACTTGAATTAAGAATATTCATAGTGAATAAATCTTATCACCTTACATTAAATAGACTCAGTTAGTTTAATTTGTCACCTTTTGAAATATCGAAGACAAAACAAAACCAAACAGAAACCATTTCACTTTTAACACCCCCTGTTACCACCATAACCGTGCCGTCTGAGTGCGTATAACGCATCCAGACGATATTCAGAAGGGGTATAACTATAATCTCACCCTGGGGCTTGTCTGCCACCCCCTGACACCCATTGCACCCCAGTCACGCGCAGACATGAACACCCCCTCCCGCTGCAACCACGGACGTTCAAGGTTAAGGTCGCCACGGGCGGAAATGTACGAAAATAGCCCGATAGCGCGGGTGAATGGGGATGAAATAACTGCCTCAATAGACAGAGTTGGTTCCTTACTCACTACGTAAAGTGTACATATATTACATAATGCATTTCATATTCATAAAGACTCTGTTAATTCAGCATTACTCACTTGAGCTTCATTATTAGAATCAACGGCTCATATGGTATTGTATCTGTTAATTACTTTCAATCTAGACAGTTCTTAAAACATTTAGAACTTCATAGAACTTTAACAAGAATTTTTCCAACCTTAAATATGACTACACTATTCAAATGCTATATTTTTCTCCATATCTAATACGCAATTACCATTCTTTCATGGACATTTTTTAAAAATTAATCTAGAAATGTAATTAATCCAAACAATATTTTGTATATATATTGCTGAAAATTTATTAACGCATCAAAAATCCTTAATGACTTTAAAAAGTGCATTAACTAAACACAAGATTACTAAATATTTTCACAATAATACATTTATATAATCAACTCTCACTTTCGAAGAACATTTCAAAAGGTTTAAGTGAGATTCTGTAAGATTGTGATAGCTCTCTGTAAACTTGCGAATACTACTTTCAGACATTTTTAAAACACGGAATTAGTATAATAGTCAGTTTTACACTTTGCTGTTCCATTAATTAGGTACATAAATCACATACGCGCAACCTATAAAATCTTGGATTTTCATACATCATTGTGTACTTTCATTTTGAATTTCAGCATCAAGGATATTGTTAATGACTCAAGATTCGGTTATTAACATGACATAACCTATATAAACAATCTGATGATGGCTTAGTCAAATAAAAAATTTCAACTGTTAGTAGTACACTGCGATAATAATTGAGACTACTGAAATATCCCTAGCCAATAACTTCAAATACTCCAGATGATCTCCTCCAAGAAGAGCCATCAACTTATACATGAAATAAAATAATCATCAATTTACATATAGCACCAAGTATAACTTGTTTGATTCGCGCATCATTCCAGATCTTCCAAAAGGCATTCATGGTATCTACATATTAAGGTTCAAGAACATAAGACATTTTGTTTTGAAAATATTTAAGAATATCATTTAAGAATATTAAGGAATCAATAATCAATAGTAGAAAGAAACACTTGTCACAAATTACATAACAATACAACATGTTTAATTCTATGTATTTCCAGTCCTAAATAAGAGCGTAATGCTCTCTGTTTCGAAATAGATTATGGATGTAGAATTTTATATATTATAATAACATTTTACATCTTAAATTCAACAATGAGGTTTGCCACCCATTCTGAATGTTTTATTGTTGGCAGGGAGAGGACAGTTTGTGTGTTTATTACATGCTGCTGGTCTGCTGACTACCCCACTTGTGGGATATGCCGTGATGGTATATATATATATATATATATATATAACTAAACACAATGTGATAAAAAAATTAAAATTATATTTTTAATGTGGGCTTTAGTTTAACTGCATCCTACCCTTGCAGAATAAAGGGTTGCAATATAACTAGTGTAAACACCCTTGTAATAATAATATCCTCATGCATGCATATCACTCAGCTGCGAGTAATATATTATACCTACCTATGAGCTACTGCCATGACTGATGTTTGACTGATTGTGTGTGCGAGTACCTATGGTCTTTATATGTACATATCGTCGTTGCATATTCAAAAAGGGGTATGTGAATTTATAAATATTTTGACACTTCTAGAATAAACTGCTTGTTATGACATCATTACCATTTTATAAAGTTCAAGAGTTTTTGTGTTTACGCTGTGGAAATCCATTTTTAATTTTAATAAATAAAATATAAAAATATATTATTGAGCACTGTTTAATCTCCACTATGTTAGGTTAAATACCGAACGTTTTCGCCTATACTTGTAGGCATCTTCTAGGCAGTTTCCCTGAAGATGCCTACAAGTATAGGCGAAAACGTTCGGTATTTAACCTAACATAGTGGAGATTAAACAGTGCTCAATAATATATTTTTATATTTTATTTATTAAAATTTTATAAAGTGATTCTTAGTATCAAACATTAAAATTCAATTCTTAAAAAATAATAATATTACATGCCAATAAAATAGTCCTAACAACAATTTTAATGTCCTAATGAACAGATTTTAAAAGTATGTTTCTTCTCTTCTTCTGCTTCAGTTAGGACTATATCCTGTGATTCTCGGAGCCTGCCCCTAGGAGGTGGATGCCCAGCTATCCCTCCATCGTTTAAGTGGTCTTCCTGTGGGTCTGTTTCCTGTCATGCGTTCGTCTGATGCTATTCTAACCACTCGATCTGAGCTCGTCCTCCCCACATGATCTCTCCAGAAGCGTCTTCTTTTTCTGCCCCATTGCACAACATCTTCGATATTACAGATTATTCTTATTTCTGAATTTCTTATTCTGTCACGAAGAGTTACACCCGCGATGGGTCGTAGAGTTTTCATTTCAGTGGTTCTAAGAAGACTTTTTGTTCTGGTGGTGTCGCTTCTTGACTCTATGTCGTATGTCATGATCGGTCTTATGCAGGTTTTATAAATCTTTACTTTATTCTCTCAACATGTCTCTGTTTCTCCGTATAGCATTCTTCAAGCACCCAGCCAAGACGGTAGAAGAGTATGCCTAAATAAATATGTTCACACATACCACTTTTTGAATATGCAACATCGATATTTTAATTATACTGAACATTAAATGACCAAGTTGTCTGCAACTTTGGCAATTTCGTCTTTTAATATTGTTCCGTGGATTAGGGGGATTTCCTAAGACGGGATTTTACCTAAGACGGGACAAGCTAAATTCTCCAATCCTTTTATAGATGGCAGACTATTGTCAACACAGAAATGTAGATACTAGACGCAATGAAGGTCATCTTAAATCAGATCGCAATTTGACTGAGGTTTAAGTGCATGCGTGTGTAATTTGTGATTTCTGCATTATTGAATCAATATTTATCTTCGCCATCTTGTCTACTATCGCCTCAAAATTACAAGGTAAGCAATGTTTTATGCATTGATATATAAGTATTACATTCTTTTAATATATTATATAAACTTTTATTTATAAATTATGAAGATGTAGGAACACGATAACAAATTATTATTTTTGTTACGGTTACCTATGACAAGACAAACACGAGTTACTTAAGACGAGACATCTCCCGTTTTAAGTAACCCATATACTGTTTTTTTTTATGCAAAATAAAATAATTAGGAACAAACCCAATTAGTTGAGGAGTTTTTTCAACTAAAAGTACATCTTTATTTCCCTTTTGTTTCATATAGTTGCGACTTTTTCAAAATATTCATTTGCACGATAAACTAATCGCAATGAGTGGAACACCGAAAACTGATACTGATAATGATCGTCTCTAAACTATGTTCTAAGACTTTATATGTTTGCTCATGAAATATTATTTTTTCTAATATTTATGTATATAGACGTTTTTATTGATAAATTGTAGCAAAAGTAATTAAGGAACTTTTTGTACTCATGTTCCTTCTTTGGTTTTAATTAAATATTAAAGTTTAAGGAGTGGTCAATCGACTAGGGATAAAATAATCGTGTTTTTCTTCGTGTAGTTTTACACAACATCTTTTTTATTTTAATCTGTCTTTTTCCCGTTTTAGGTAACCGGTTACCCAAAACGGAAAAAAGACAGATTAAAATAAAAAAGATGTTGTGTAAAACTACACGAAGAAAAACACGAATATTCCTGTGTATATTGCTTTATTTTATTTGTTATATGAATGATGATGTGCAAGAAGAATAAAATAAAATAATAAATAAATAAATTATTTTATCCCTAGTCGATTGACCACTCCTTAAACTTTAATATTTAATAAAAATATTTTCAAAAAATCAATTCACGACTAAATTACAACGTTTCAAAAAAAATTGTCCCGTCTTAGGTAACCTTCCCCTACTGGGCATAGAATTGGTTTCCCACTATTTCCTGTAAGTTTCGAAAGTTCTATAAAAGGCAGGTGTTTTTTTTACATCTTAAATTCAGCGATGATGTTTGCCACCCATCCTGAATGACTTATTTTTTGTTTACACGAAGAGGACAGCTTATATGTTTATTAAATACAGATGGTCTGCTGTCCACCATACTTGTGAGATATGCCGTGATTGTACCTATATATTTATTTTAGACAATAACAATACCACACATCCTCAAACATTAAAAAAATAATCTAAAGGTACATTATATTAAAAAATAAGACGAATCAAAGCAGTAAACAAAATAAAACCAATAATAGTATTGTTCAACATAAATAAAATTCAAATTGTAATAGGCACCATTCGATTTATGAAAAAAACATTATGTATAAGTTAGTATAATGCAGCATCACTCATCTATTAGGTGCAATGCCAGAAAAAGAGAAAGAGAAAAAAAGTTGGTTTTATTATCACGTTTGACTTGAAAATATTTTTTATAGATAAATAAATAAATATATCAAATCATTTTTCTACTATATCTTTAGGTTCACTTCATGGAATCCTTAGTCTAATCGGCAGTGACTATATTTGCTTTTGTGCCTGCATAAAAACGATTATATGCACCATGGAGTGGAATTTATGTATCCAGACTAGAGAGTGCAACTTTGATTTAAAATACAATAGAAGCAAAAAAATAAGGAAATGATTATTCAATAGTCAGAAACGTAAATAAATTATGACGGAAAACATTCACCTTTACAGATATTACAGAGAATACCAATGAGTTGAAACGAAAATAACTACTGAAATACTCGTATTTTAAATTGGTTTGATAAATAATTGTACCTATTCATATTGGCATTGAATTTAGTGAGATTTTTTCTTTCACACTTGAAAATTTTATGTAAAATATTTCCATTTTTTAAAACGAAATTTGCTTCTTGAATTAATTCTTTTTGAATTAAATTTGATTTTGAAAATGTCTATTATCTTAATTAATGGTGCGAATATCCACTTAATTAAAAATAATTCGACATTGTATCCAAAAACTACCTATAAAACGTAAATTTAATCATCATAGTCATCTATCTATAAGACATAAAAAATTAATTGACTCTTACTTATATTAACTGAAATAATTGTATAAACTTATCTTCTTTGAACATCTCAATACTAATATTTTCTCAGTTCTGGAATAAGTTCTTTATTTTTTTCGCTTTGTTAAATGCCTATAAAATACAAAATATTAATAAAATGTAATATTAATGCATCGTCATACCGATTTATGAACAACGACCGCCATACTATTCCGTTAAGCGTAGTTTAATGAAAAGTTATATTTTCTAACACAATAAAATTGTTCATTATAATAATAAAAATACCTCAGAAAATAACACGTCATAAACTGGGGAAATAAAGTACAGTATTATCACAGTTTACACAGGTAAATACTAAATAGATATTCATTTAACACTACGCGAACCGAATTATCATTATTGTATAATTATTATGTTTTGTCCCAAATATTTCTAGTTAGTGGTGCTAAATTATTCTCTCACAAGTAGATCAATTTGACATTACAGAGAAATAAGATTTTTATTTTATTAGTGGTTACTTTATAAAAGTTTATATTAATTATATTGAAATGATACTCAAAGACACAGTTACCAACTATTAATGCATATTGTTATTCATATTTGGCAGAGGCCTTTCGGAACTAGTCAATCATGCATGTAAAACTTATTGATAATAACTTTATAAATTGTCCGTCCGCAAGGGTTCCGTCGACCCGGGATTCTATCTTTCACAATACACCGTTCCTATGACGACGACATCAGAGCGCAGGGAATGTTGTGGGAAGAGGTGACGCGATTAGTTTATACAATTGATACCTACTATTTTGTACGATTATTTAAAATAATTTAATCTTTTGAATGCGAAAATGCAACATATTTTTTGATCTCCCATTCTTCTAAATTATTCTTTTTTCATATTATTAACATGTTTTAAAGTGGCCATAATATACATTCATTTGACATATATTTGAAATGAATTTGATTATTTATTTTCACTAGGTACATATATCTGTTCCAATTTCTGTTCAATAGAATTATATTGTATCTATTATATATATTCTTTTATGTAAATAAGTTATTATCTTGTATATGAAATATAATTAAGCAATTTCTCAAAAACTATTTTACTTTTTCAAATAAAATATTTAAAACTTGAATCACTATGTTTATTTGTTACATTAATTTAAATTACGCTATCGCGATTTCAGTGCGCTTGCACCATTGACTATTTACTTGTTTTACTTATTTTCCAACAAAGTTTATTTTACTTGTTTTTCTTATTTTCCAACAAAGAAAAGTCGTATTTTTAATATAGCATATTTTTATTCTTAGACTGGAGAAGGGTGAATGTGCATATTGCAGATACCAAACTACATAATGATGAATTTAAAAGATCTTATCAATGTTATATTAATTTTAATGGCAACAATTTCACTAAAATCTAAATAGCATAAACGCGTGACGTAGGGTGTTATCTGTCATGAACACTGTCATCAAAGTTGTTAACAGTTATTAGTGTCTTTAGCAGGTATTAATAATAATTATGTAGTAGGTGTTATGACAAATAGATAAAATTATTGCAACAAATACTCGTAAAGTCTCTTCATGAAACCGTAAAATATGAGCACTAAAACTATAACTACTTCTCTGCGTCAACCGTGCAATACTTACATAAAATATCACTAACAAGTGCATAGCTATGTTATACATACATCATTACAACTTTGTCATGTTAAACAACAAATTTAATATGTATTATGACGACATGCCGATTCTCGTACCATATGCAAAGGGCAAGTCTCTGCCCGACTGTATGCAGTGAAATGCAGTAAAATTTTCACCTCATATATCCGGGTGTGTGGAGGGTCCTTTCGATATACTCTTAGTCCTGGTTGCTCTTCCTCACCAAGCGCTTCATTCAACTGCGTCTTCCGTCAAAAAACTGAAAGAGCTTAGCCAATACAAGACTTAAATTTTCATGACAAGAAGTTACGGCGTTGCAGGTCCTGTAAAGTGGAACAGGATCTGCTGCGGCAGAAAAAGATCATTGATTTAAGAAGTGAAATTAAAATCGCCTTTTTGGGTTAGTTGGAAGATATCGCGCTTCTGCGATAAACTCGCCCATTGCACAAATTTTTTTGTATAGTTAAATTGAATATTTTCATATGTTGTTTTTTTGTGCAATAAAGTTTTTTTATTATTATTATTATTTTTCACCGGCGCCCTTGAAACACCAGCACCATCATCACCACAATCTCCGAAATACGTACATATGTCCAAAATTTTGATAAAAAATGTGAAAAGAATTTTGTACACCTACTTATTATTATTTTAATTAATTTTCACACCGAGTATATTATACATAGATCGATCAGCACATGTTACATACTCGTATAATATGGTGTTCACAGGAGACGACACAAAGGCCTGACGATTTTGCTAGGATAAAAAACAAAATCCATCGGTCGTCCATTGGTCGTGAAACTTGTCCACACAGTCCACCGACATAGATTAAATCTGTCAGATTTTGATGTTGTTGAAAATGTTATAGTAGACGATATAAAGCGCCTTTTAATTAATTAAACAAATGCCACAAATCAACAACAAAGATAACAACTGTCACGAAACTGGAAATGGTTATAAAGTCTTAACCAAAGACACGGATACCGCGCACATCTACCCATGCGTGCATCGTTTCACCAGAAACAAAAGTTGAAAGAAGGCCAACTTGAGACGATATCGTTTTTACTGGTTTTTATAGTTTCAAATTTATCAACAATCTGTTCACCAAGATGTATTTTTATCGGTGCCCTGGAGATATTCGCCTCAACTGAACACCCCATTACAGTATTGTCTACATATTACATTGTATAGTATAGCTACCGCATATATTACACATACCTACCTACCTATATTCCAGCTACCAATTAATAGTGACAAGAGTGACAGTATTGCAATACCGCTAACACATTAATAGTATCGCCTTCGTATCCTTACAACTTCAAAATGAATAACATTTTGTGACCAATAATACTACACAATAGTACATTTCACAGCTTTTGCGTAAAACTAGAATCAAAATATGAAAAACTGTAGATGAAACTTGTACACGAATTAACAATAACTCAATTACTGGAATTCGATAGGCAACATCTCAACTACGAATGTTAAGGAAGTTATAGTGGTTACGTTGGCAAATTGTTGGAGCAAATTGTTGATAGCTTAAAGCGAAGCATAAAGTAAAAAATAAACACTTGTCGACATAATAATTATGTTTATATGATCCATACCTATGTACCTTGAGATGTGATTGAATAAGTGAATATTATAGGTATATTCAGTTGGAGAAACTTTTGTTTTGAAGAAGTTTCTAGTGGTGAATCACTGGGATTTTTGTTTTATTATTTTGCAGTGTAATTAAATTAATTATGCGATGTAAAGCGAAGGTGAAAACACATGTTCATTCACCATTTATTTCTTTCATTAATTCTTTACAATATCATGTTTCACAAATTGTGCCTGTTCCTTTTTTCAACTATTCGCACTCCTAAAGTGACAGAGTACACAACACCTACCACGCCTCACTTCTGCCAATTGTACCTAGTTGAGCGCAGTCTAGACTGCACCCTGTGCCCGTGGACCCTCCCCCTCCCCCCAGATGCAATTTGTAAAGGGATGTCCATAATATTATTATACATAACAAATACCTATTGCAACTTGCCAGACTTTAACTATTACATAGTGAGTAATAATGTTTAGCAACATCCTACTTTATCAATAATTTTATTTACCGATTTTATTGTTTTACGATTCATCAAGTTGTATTTTTATTGATCTAAGTTATACCTACATATATGATTGTAATCTGAATACTGAAAAGACAACATCAACTTATTTCGTAGATCTCCAAGTGACATTATATTATCTATGCCTAAAGTGCTAATTTCAACTGTGCATTTAAAATATATCATGTTTGGTAAATAAGCACAATTATATAATAATTAATGATTGTGTTAATGCAACATTTTGTAACATAAAAAATCAAGCTAATTCAGGATATAAATAAAGCTTAATTTACTTACTACAATTTCCTCTGAGTTCTATTTAATAGTTTTTTAAATCAGGATGAAAGATTTCAACTTCAATCAAAAAAGCACTTGTGAGTAGAGAAAAAAAACTGTGAGCAGAATAAACCAGGCAAGGATTGCTTTTAACAAAAAATCTAAGATATTGGAATCCCCAAATTTTGATTTAAGCGTAAGGAAGAACCTTACTTAAGCCTTTGTATGGAGCATTCTGCTTTATGGTTGCGAGACGTGGACCATCAGCAAGAGTGAAAGCGGACGGTTGGCGGCCTTTGAGATGTGGTGCTACAGACGCATGCTGAAGATCCATTGGTCGGAACACGTCGAAAACGAAGAAGTATTAACCAGGGTAGGCGAAAAAAGGCAACTTCTTAAGAGAATCAGCCAACAACGAGCTAACTGGATTGGCCACAACATCAGGCACCCAGGACTACTCATCGCCATTGCGGAGGATAAGACCGGGGGGACAAATGGCAGAGGTCGACCAAGAGATGCGTATATGGACCAACTGAAGAGGGACATGAACTGTGGCTCATACGTAGAGCTGAAAAGACTGACTGAGAATAGGGAGGAATGGAGAAGAAAGTCAAAACTCGTTGCAGAACAATCCAGTGGATTGTAACTCATTATATACAAAAAAGCACAGAGAGTATAATCTGTGTGTTCATATCACGTCGTTGGTTGACTATCTATTCTACTCTTAAAAAATAGATTATGTATAGAAACCACACTTTGCGATAAACTTGCTTTCTAAATATTATATTTAATATAAATGTATTTTTGTGTGAAGTCGCTTATGACAAATAAACTTACATTTTTTTAAATTAAAATAGATATAGTCATTGTACAAATGGCCGGAACAATCAATTGTATTTTTATATAATATAAAAAGTTATACCGCATACCTTCACAAAATACGAACATTTATATATTGCTATGGGGAACAATTTGTGTTCAGCACAAATCGTATCTAACTCCCAGCCCTATTCCTTTGTCCGCAAACTGCATCCTAGGGTTATGTAAGTGGTCTGCCGCTGCAACTCCCATATCCTATAACTCCCACAGAGTCTCCCTACAGACATCTCTAGCACCCAACACCTCATCATCGTACCTACAGTGTACTAACTACCCTTAATGGAAATTTACAGCTGTCTCTTTGTCTTAATGCACACAAAGACATTTCCTCATTTGTTCCTTCCCGTCAATAATATGCTTAGGTACATAGATTAGATAAATTTATGAGCTAATCGTTTTATATCAATAATTCGGTAAATATAATCCTACTCACATATAAGTTTTAAGCCCACATTCACTGTTAAAGTTTTTATTAATCCATTGCCGTTATCATTTTTAGAACTAAATTAAGCAATTTTCATACCCATTTACTTTGGGAAAAACTAGAGAGACGTGTACATTCATAAGCAAATAAATTGTAGAATACTACTTCTGAATTTGAAAGAACTTTCGATGCTAACTAGTATTTATATACCTAGGTATACCTAAGCAAATAAAAAGTAATCAAGATTTCTATGTTGGTTTTGTAAGAATAAAAGTAAATTATGAAAAACGGCACTAGAAAACTTATAGAAAAGAGTCGGGGGTTTTTTTTTTATCAGAAATTTCATGTAACATTATATAACTCATATACATATAATTGGATACAAATTTATTTGATATACTTGAAAATTATAAAAAGTTGATTCGTTGTTCCGTTTTATCAATGTAAGATCCATAGCTTTGAACGAAATTGCTATTATGATAAAATTTAAAATATATTTTAACAAATACTAGAAATTATCACAGAATTACTAATAAACTAATGACAAAAGTAAACAAAGCAAAAAAGTATAAAATGAAAAAAGGCTTTGGAGAATATCTTTAGTGTATATCCCGTGGAGCACCCGGTAAAGAATTGGTCTCCCACTCTTCTGCGTAAGTTTTCGGGTGTCCTGTAAAAGGCAGGTGTTCGAAAAAATTAAGATATTTTACATCCTAAATTCAGCGATGAGGTTTGCCACCCATCCTGAATGTCTTGATTTTATATTGGCACGAAGAGGACAGTTTGCATGTTTCTTACATGCAGCTGATCTGCTGGCTACCCCACTTGTGGGATATGCCGTGATGGTATAGTAGTAGATAGTAGTAGAATATCTTTAAAAGTCATACGGAAAGGCAGAAATTAAATGAACAACCAGGGAAAAAGTTTTAACCCGCTAAGAGCAATTTTATTATTTTTCAATTCAAGAGAGTGAAACTTTAAATAAAAATATGGAACATTTCTCTCCAATCTGTCATTTATTAATGACGTCTCCAAAAAAGGAACGTACAGATCGTTTTCACAAAGGCATGAAAACGCGACGTTTAAGATAATCTTCAGTACAGACAATCATCACCTTATTGAAAATACTCGCATTATCTTATATTTGACGCGTGGTCTTTGACAAATACATAGCTAAGTGCTTAAAAAGACATTCAAAAACAGGAATGCATTGGAGATAAATACTATTCTAAATCTTATGAAATTATGATTGATTTGACGCATTATATCCGTTACTAAAATGTTGATACACTGTGTGTAATAGAATATTCAATATAATCAAATAGAAGTTAGACATGTGCAATACTGATTCAGGATATCCAAGCGAATTGAATTTCATTATTCTTCTTGTAAAGTCAAATAAGTTGTTGTTGCATTGCAAAGACGAGAATGAATGCAAGATGCTACCTACGAAAACATGCATTCTATACGAGTATGTAATTCATACATTGTACCTACCACGTGGAGATGGAAAATATCTTTACATATTATAATGTGCATGTGTACCTACCTATGTAGGGTTGGGATGCTGCTGTATATATAAATGTTATGTTGTATACATCATATAGGTACTATGATACATTATGTTGGGAGTTGTGCACAAACTTGTAAAACGTGAGCCTTTTTAATTCTGAATAGTTCATGTTTTAAATTTTATCTCAAAGTACCTTAGTGGTCACCATATTACATATATGCTACAATTTCTACTACTACTACACCATAACGGAACATCGTATGTACGTAGTAAACCGTCCTTTTCCAATAGTGCCAATAACAAAATAGGACATTCAGGATGGATCTCATCGCTGAATTTGAGACGTAAATGTCGTTATTTTTCGAGAAACTGCCTTTTACAGGATACTCAAAAAAGAGTGGGAGCCTTGCCGGGTGCTCCACGAAACTATATATATATAAATATGTATTTTTTTCGCAGACCATAGATTCAACCTCACATCAGCTGGGGTGTTGAAAGGCGGTGGCAGACATCAGTGGCCCGGGTGTCGTGGAGGCAGAAGGCGTCCTAAAAAATCGAAATACGAAAATAAATAAATAAAAAAAGCTTAAACTTTTCCATCTTCTAATTTTACACTTCAGAATATAAATTTTTGTATTGATATAATTGAAAAAAATTAAGTAGAAATACAATAGGTACTTATAAAAATATTTTTTTAAAAAGTTTTTTTTTTTTTGTGATTAAATGAACTTAATATTTTTCGCCTAATTTTAAGTTATTATTTTGTCTTCAAAACAAATAGTTTATTTTTTCTTATTAATGAATGTTTTGTTTTAAGTTTTTGCATAATACAATTGTTATTTTATTAGCTGTAACATCAAATAATAAAATGAAATATTCATCTTTAGTGAAAACGTTTTTTGAAGGCTTTCACAAGAAACAATACGATGCAATATAATTAATTTAATACGCTTAAAGTATAACTATTACATTTGTGAATCAGTATATCTTTTGAGTAGTATTTACTAATATCAAATTAAAAATTCGTCATGATTAATAGAAACGAGTTTTCTTACTATGTTTTTAAATTATCACTATATATTTACAATTTTGCGACCACATTAGTGTCATTTACGTGTCGAAACCGGTCGAAAAATTATAAAATAATAGTAATATTTTAGATGAACTCACTTTTCGAACTGTGTCTTACCCTATATAAATTTTATCTCTTTAGCGTGCTTTTACCCGTTTTATATATTTACTAGCTTATTTTGACACACCATAATTGACTCATTACATAGACTTTTTTAATAATTCTTATTGTTTTGTTTTTATTTTGACCTTGACTTATGAATTTGGAATGTACCTGTGTGATTGTGTATGATTGTTTTTCGTTGTTGTTTTCTGTCATACTTTTTGTTAACATGTAAAAGGCTCACGCTGTATATGATTTTAAATAAATAAAGCAATAATTTAAAAACATAGTAGGTAAACTCGCTTCTATTTATCATGTTGCGAAATTATTAAATTGTATGCCGCTGATATAAATATAATTAAAAATAAATTCTTCGTTTGAAAATTATATAAACACATAAATTTATAACTCCTGCATATGAAGAAGTAATGAAATATTTCATAGAAACACTGTATACAAGTAGATACATATTATTACATACTCTTACATAGGTAGTAACATTCCTCAATATAAAGAACCAGAGCTGTCTCACTCTCAAAAATACGATTCCCGTCTCAGGAATTTCAATAATAAATCCACCAGCTGCCTGAATGCGAGGAAACTGGTGGACATATTACTTATTTTATTGCTGCTTACATATTATTATGAAATAAATTTCAACATACTCGTACTATGTTCAACAAAGAAAGAATTTATCCTGCATATTTGAAACGACATTTCTCGTATTAATTAATTATATAATTATTGTTATGTTGGGTTAGTTGGAAGATATCGCGCTTCTGCGATAAACTCGCCCATTGCACAATTTTTTTTGTATAGTTAAATTGAATATTTTCATATGTTGTTTTTTTGTGCAATAAAGTTTATTATTATTATTATTATTATTATTGTGAATTACTTTTACAGGTAATTTTAAATTAGATGAATCTTGTTTCTAAAAAGTATCCAGATATCGTGGATTACCTGGCAAAAAATAGCTCTCCCACTCTATTCAATGAATTTTCCAATGTCCTTTAAAGGACAGATATTTATTAATTTATAATAATACATACGGCTTACGTTTTTGATACATAGTGACAATAATTATTATAGCACAATACTAATACCATATCAAATCACAATACAAAAATAAAACATATCGTATCATTTAAATCACAATATAAAAATAAAACACATCGTACAAGATATAAGTAAAATATGACAAATAAGAACATAATTATTAATTAGCAACGATAAAGTTTTAACATTTACTATCGCGTACATGATGGATTGTATGTTTATTACATGCAGCTAGTCTGCTGGTTACCCACGTTATTAGATGTAAAAAAATCACTATGTAGTGATAAACTCTCAATTACATACCACCACATTTTTTCTTTGTAAACTGATTTGTTGATTTTGTTAAGTGAGTGTAGATACAAGAAGAATAAAATAAATAAATAAATAATATGCCGTGATCGTATAGAGAGATAAATTATATTTTCTTGTCTACATGATTTTTATATTTTATCCGGAAATTTTATCAATTATACCTACATCTTTAATGCATTGAAAATTGAAAAAAAATATATTCATGAATGAATTTAGGAACAAGTGTTATTTTTACAGTATTTGTTTTCAATAAAAAAAACTCAAATTCCCAGAAGTTTTTTATCAAACATTCAACGTATTAATTTTTATTCCAAGGATCATTATATTTTCAGAAGTACTAAGTTTCAACTATAATACACTTTCACATTTCAAATAAAACATTAATAGTAATTTTACAAATGTTTATATAAAGGTAAGATTTGTTAGTCGTAAATATATTACTTAAAAAAAAACTTTTCTGAATTTCAAATGTAAATTAATATTTGAAACAAAATCAAATATTAAATAATATGTGTTACTAAGTGTCTTAATTTATGAAATAAAATTATACAGTATGTACTACATTATATTAACAGATTTTCAATTATATATTTAAATGTAAGACAGTGTACACTTTGATTCCACTATATGTATACACAGTATAGGGTATAAATCTTATTGTTTTCGTAACTAACGGGATCAGTATAATCTCACTCGGATTCTAATATAAATCAAAAATAACATGTTTGGAATAATGAATGGAAATCACATAATCCAGCTAACCCAGAAGAGAGAAAATTTTATTGACGTTATTTTACTTATTGCTTCTATTATTATTATTTAAAAGATTCACGTTCATTTAAATACCAAAGAATTTATAATACTCACAAATTACAAAATGAATTATGTACTATTGAATATTTAAAAAAATAGCAATTTAACAGTCCATCCCTAACATTCATGTCACTGAAATATAATTTAGATTATATAGAAACAATGCACCTATTGACGATAAATGGATATGGATAAACGCATTGCGCTTTAAGCAATATTGTATGTATAGGTACTACTTTTTTGTAGTTGAACAATACCATCATTTAAATAAAAAACATTGTGGGTAATACTAGAAAAAATCACCTAGAAATAATGTAACATAGCACTGAATATTTACAAAAAATGAGAAAAAAACTCGAAGCAATTATTGATGCATAAAAATATAATTTGATTTTTCAGGTTTTCAGGTTATATATTATTTTTTTACTATACATTAACTACAAGTAAATTTACACAAAAATACAAGACATCTCATATCTCCTTTATATATCACACCTATCTCTAAGACGTGTGGAGATATATAGAAGATTGTTGGAGTTTATCCGCAAAAATTGTATAGTTTTATAAATTTCCAAAATCCAAAGACTCCACAATTCTAAACCGACAATTTTCAGAAATTAGTCCATTGGCACAAATCAGCCCATGAAGATTGAGTTGCTTTATAAATTAAAAAAAAAATACATTTAAAACTAATGCAATCAATATACAGAAGGCGAGTTTATCGTAGATATGTGATTTCTTCCAACTAACATAATACATCGTATGTGCCATGTAGGTATTTACTCTTAGTGTAAGTAAAATGTTTTATATCCATATATATTTTGTTGGATAGCCTTTAGCAACTTTTTTCTTAAACAATTTATATGGCTTTTGTTCAAAAGGGTTCTAAAATGACAGGTTTAGTCTATAGTTTTTTGGAATGTATCGTAAAATGGAAAATAAATCTTGTGTCTTGGCATTCTGTGTAGCAGTAAGTTCAATAATAATATATATAATGATTTACGATATGATGCGGTCCAAAAATACTTGTGTGAGGTCTACCAGCCAACCAACCAACTGCCTCCCTCACAGTGCAGCGCTGCCAAAAGGTGCATAGTGCAGTCCTAATAAAGGCAAAACATCCCTTCAAATTTATTATAGTATTTAGAGGGGATATATGCACAAATTAAGGGCGTTTTTTTCGAAATGATTAATATAGACTTTCAATTTACGAATACCTAGATGATTTCTCTAAGCTATTTGTCAAATTTAGAGTAATTAACGATAATATCATGATTGCTGAAATAATATTTAATAAAGTTTGGAAAAGTCGTTTACATTTAATAAATAAAAAATGAGAAAAGATCAGCTGTTTTAATTATTATAACAAAGAAGATTAAATTTATGAATACCTTTAAATAAATAACTTTGAATACTTAATATAATCAAACAAAAAAGAATAATTTTACATTGCACATGCATGCATTTTATGGAAATGTTTTGAAGATACCTAGAACATTTAAATACTGTTATATTTTAATTACATTCATTTTGTCTTATACTATTTCCAACTCTGGGTCAGCTGATTGAGATCACCAACTGCCAAAAATATCAATTTGATATACCTAACATTTTATTATGTGTATTATTAATCTTGTGTCTTTTATCAATTTTATGGTCGTTGGATCCTTCGGCATCTGTAGTAAGAATGATGACTGCTCCCTAACGGAGGTGGGGTAGTGCAGACACTATGGGAGAACTGTATAACTCTATACCCCCACAGACATTACAAAACTAACTTACAGCAATATACAACTGGATAGTGTTGTGACACAACGTGTCAAATTACCCCGACCTCAAACTAGGATAATCAACGTTCTGTGTTGAAGTAATAAATATTATGAATATTTCTTTTTCACTACAGCAGGGCTACTCTTGACAAAACTAAACACGATCTTAATCTAGTCTTTATCTTGATCATACGACGCACGAAGTGACTATTGGCCAAAAATACACGCAAACCGATCGCGCGTTAGCGGTAGTGCGGTGTTTTTTACCATAGTCCCTTCGTGCGTCGTATGATCAAGATCAGATCGTGTTTAGTTTTGTCAAGAGTAACCCTGCAGTACACCGTTCCTGAACAACACCATCGAAGTATTTTTATTTATTTCTTTTATTTTATTTTATTTCACAAACAATCGAAGTATCGGGAGTATTGTAGCAAGAGGTAACTCAATAGGCCCAGAGACATTTTGAATCGAGGAAACTGGTTTTTGCCTTTTCCTTTCAGGGAAGTGTTAAAGGGTAAATCAAAGTAAGAATAATATCACTTTTGGTTTCAAATCATGACACTTACTCCTTTTGCAGTTTATTACATTGTTAAATCACATCATCCATTACTATACACTAACTCCCGACTATATCCACATTCAACTTCCGTCTGGATGGTGTAAAAGCAATGAAAACTTTCAAAAAGTAATGCCTGAAATATTAATTGAAATAAGTTTCACACTGAACCATACAACTCTCATTCTTTTCTATACAACTTTTTGAGTACCCTGTAGGAGGCAGACGCTATAAAACGTCATCTCATAAAGGGTTATCTAAAAATCATCGATAATATGCTATATTAATTTAATTTCGTTTCTTATCTATCTTTTTTTTATTTTTTTACATAAACTTCCGTCTTTTCTTACTTGACTGAAAGGCATTTAAATATCGTTTTACTTTGTTTTGGATATTTAACTCTTATTTCACAGCCTATTTTCGATAGTAATAATTTTAGATTTCTATGATACAAACGTCTTGGCTGCGCAACATAAGAGACTGGACCGGGATGAGACATGTGGGGGAACTGTTCCGGGTCGCGCAAGATAGAGATGCCTTCGCCAGAGTGATTGCCAACGTGGGGGGACCTGATACGGCACGAGAAGAAGAAGAATGATACAAAATAAGATATAAGACTGACATGATGTACAGAGTAGCCGCCCCAAATCCTTCGTGCATAGCAAAAACTATCACCTTCATATTACAAAGTCACAAATTTTCTTCATTAGGAATGGTATTCCTTTGTGTCATTTTAATAGAAGCCTCGTAAATGTTTAGAATATTTCCTAATTTTTTTGTTGTTTAACCGGATTTGGGCGCAGAACCAATCAGATATTTGTTGCTGACTGGTCGAACTAGCAGCCGATAAAGTATTGAACTTAATTGTTTCGGCGCCATTTAAAAGGGAGACCATTTGAGATCTGAAATATGAGAATCTAAAAAGATGTTTGCCTCTATGGTTAGCATAAAACGTTTCTCAATTGGTGGACCTTACATCGTGATAATGAGAATGGTGTAATTGGTGAATGTTGTCAGCCAGCCTAGAGCCTGCTTGTAAGCGTTAGGACTCCTTTCTCACTTCTTCCGATTACATTTTGCACAATGTTACATTGTGTTAACATGATTCTCCAATCAAAAATCTGATTAGAAGCCTCTTTGTCATTGGTATTGCGTGTGAACGTTATTAACATTTTCTTAATAAAACCGCAACGTAAATAACAATCATAATAAGTTTGGTGATGAAGAAAATGAATTAATTTTTCTTAAGTACAAAAACCGTAAGTACAAGAACTAATTACTTATAATTTCAATAAAATTAATTTGATAAATGTCTCATAAATACGGTACAGTGCAAAAGATTAATCTAAAAACAAGAAAAAAACAATTTCAATTTATTCGTTTTTTAATGTTAATAAGAATAAGAAGTTTTGTTGTAGAATTAACTTGGTTCAACTTAATATAAATTGAAATCCCTTCATTTCTTTTGTGTTTTATTCAGAAATCGAATCACGTCAAATCAACTCTGGATTGGTTCCAATTCCATTGTCAACCTACTATCATTATTTCATAATGGTATTTAAACCCTTAGAGAATCGTAAGGTTTCCAGAAGTAATTTTAACTGTCAAATGCTTTTTTTCGTTCAAAATGGAAGTATTATTATTAAAAAATGTAACTATATAACATACCTACATTTAAATACTTTTTATGAGAAGAGTGCTTTTCTTGGGTCCACTAAGGTGTCATAATGCGAAAATTACTTACAACTTTATGTTTTCATTTAATTTTAAATCAATAGAATATTAATTATAAAAAAAAAATCTTTGTAAAATGAGATCATACTTTTGGAAAGTATACTTCCCTTGAGCCTCAAAAGTTGTGTAGGTATCAGCTGTTTTTATTAAAACCCCAGACTTGTCTTTATTAAGAAATAGGAGACTCCAGAATATTTTCATAATAAGACAGGTAAGAACGCAGCAATTGAGAAGTCCATCGTTTAAAAAAAACTAATTTTATTTATTTATTAGATGAGAATTTGTTCTGAATGAACCGTTCATACTGTAAGTAGTTGTAACTTCCATACATCCATACATACAATTCTTAGTGAGGATATACATATACATACACAACACTAAGCGGCACATGTATAAGACATGTATAACATCTCCAGCAAATATAATAAGTTACATCCATCCTATATACATTCATTCTATATCCAACAATACTTAGTAAGCCATCGTCGCTGCTGAATACAACTTACGAGTTTTCCATTCCATTCCATGAAGAGTATTATCCCATTATGCCTTCGACAGTTTTATTACTATTCCTTGCTTACAGAAACTTGAATGTAAGAATAAGACTTCCGCACTCTACGCTAAATGCATTAATTGTTGCATATTTGCGGCTTATTGTTTTATAGTTTAATAAAATAAATAAACTTACTACTGTTTAGAATATTTACTTTTTTATTTATTTATTTATTTTATTCTTCACTGTACATTGGTTACAATATTACAAAATAAAACAGTGTCATATAAATATCAGTTATACAATTCAATGTACAGAGGGCGACTTTATCGCTAAGATGAGATGTCTTCCAACTAACCCGGATTTGGGCACATATTTTTGTTGATTAACTGGATTTGGGTACAACGTACAGATGGTAAAATTAATCAGATATCTTGATTGTAGAGCCGTGTACAAAATCTAATAGGAAGAAATAAGAAAGGTGTCCCAACGCTCATGAATTGGCTCTAGATCCTCTAATCGAGGAACATTTAATGAAAGTCATAGAAGCAATATTTTTTCGGGATCTCACATTTCAGATCTCAAATGAATCAAGATATGTCTAAATGGCGTCAGAACAATTATTAAGTTCGATACTTTGTCATCGGCTAGTTTGACCAATCAGCAAAAATGTTTAGATATGTATATTCATTTTTTTATTTCTTACTACTGCTACTACTACCTATACCATCACTACAAATTCTATGCGTGAGATATCACGAACGCCCACCTTTTACAAAACACTCGAAAAGTAGTTAAATTCCATACTGAATACTTAATGATAATTAATGAAACTCTAAATAAAATTGAACTTATTGAATGAATTAATCTAATATTTTTACATTTAAAAAAAATAGTTACTTATTTAAATGAATTATTACATAAATAACACTCATTCATTCAAATAAACTTATGTCAAATAATTGCAGTAGATAAAAAAATAAAAATAATTAGTAGGAAAAAAATGTAAAACACGTGCTATAAATTACATCCTCAAAACAAATTAAAAATATTTTAAATAAACTCTTGTTATTTTTATGAATTTATAGCATGAACAACATCCCCAAGACGATGTCTAAATTTTCCCAGGAGAAATCTGCACAGTACAATTTCTATAAATTCCAGAACAAATACATTCTGTTTCCCATACCTACCAACGATATGTTAGAGTGTATTTTATTTAGGAGGATGTCATTCAAACACAATAATAATATCATGTTCCCCAGGGTTCCAATTATTCTAGCTCCGCTCCTGTAAGGATGGCTAGACTGCGAAGACTCCACATATATTCTGTACCTCTCTCGAGACACTAAAGGAGGTTATCCATTGATAACATAACATAAGCTCGCTGACGAGCCAAAGGTAATTGCTAGAATATGTTTGTAAATATTGACCATATTTGTAATTCATTGAATACAAGTAATAATAGCAATAATAACTACCTAGACATTTTTTAAAATATTAGTGGTAATGGTAAAGCAAAAGTCGTAGGTACTACCTTAAGGGCCCATTTAAGAATTACTCCACACTCTCAGAGTTCGCAAAACATAGAGATTTTTTCCACAGCAACGCACCAACCAATTTTTTACATGCGTGTACTGAAAACTGTATACCTTTAAAAGAAATAATGAATAAGTAGGTACCATTAGTAAATGAGATGACTTCTAAATAACATTTCGTTTATACCGTTAGATCGTCAGAATATCTCTCCCTTGTGGGGTCGATCCTAGTAAAATGGATAAGAATGCATTAGAGTTGGGATTTCACAACGAATAATACAATTCATGAGAGATTTTTACAAAGTATATTTTATAAATATATACTTCTCTATGTTGTCCAAGGCGATAATGCTACCAGTTTAATTTCCATGATGTGATTTCTCACATATGCTTTTTTAAAGGTAGGTTAGTTTTCACTTACCTAAAAATACTGAATATCTATGTAACTACTTTCATAGTATGGGTAAGTGCAATAATCTTATTATTTTGTAATAAGATGTTTTTACGTTACATGAAAGATTACTTTGTTCAACTTCAGCATTGTGCAATAATTAATATAGTTTATAGAAAAGTTAGAGTGTATCAGATGTCTTCTATAAAAAACTTCCATCCATTGAGCATGTTCCTTTTGTGTAACTTATTTATAAAAAAAACATCTAAAACAACTGAAACTTTTAATTCTAAGTACCTACCTACAAATGACACAAAAAGGTTCTGTGATTTACGAAATTAATACTTATTGGAAGGAAGTCGTCATTCCAGAGGATCAAAAAAAAGCAATCATCTGCCCCTTTCACAAGGGAAAAGGCACTTGAATCGGGTTATTATTGCCTGCTGAGTTCAATAGAGAAACTGCAAGGTAAAATTTTGATTGAAAGGGTACGAAAGACAACTTAGTGTATAATATGGAATGCGTTAGAAGCCTTTTTGAATGGTTAACGTGGATCGATCAAATTCTTTCCCTTCAAATGGTATCAGAAAATTTCTGGGTCTGAAAACAGCAGAAGCTTTTCCGGGTGTTCGTTAGTTTGGAGAAAGCATATGATGGTGTGGGCCGAGAAAAATTGTAACGCTCGCTGTCGGAGAATGGGGGGAGCAGCCAGATGCCTCGTGCTGTTTCATTAATCTACCTGAGGACCTGTGACATAAATGGATGTTGGTGTTGAAGTTAATATAATTCGAGTGAATACATTAATGTATGCAGATGTTTTGGTGTTAATTACTGAGAGTAAAGTGTCTTACAAAGGATTGTTTCATGTTTGTGTGTGATTGTTTCATTTTTTAACTAATGTTGTGACGAAACAGTTATGTTTAAAAGAGACAACGAAAGAACGATTTGCGAAATAAAGTTTGCTGAAGAATATTTCGAGTTCACTGTGTCGGTGTTTAGGTAGTAGAATTCCATATCGAAATAAATAAAACAAGCGTTTTATTCTACTAATGATTTATTCGATGAGAGAGACGTCTTTCGTCTTATATATTGACAATGTCCTTATAAGACGAAAGACGTCTCTCTCATCGAATAAATCATTAGTAGAATAAAACGCTTGTTTTATTTATTTCAATATTTCGAGTAATAAATATGTATATTTGAGAAGTTTGCTTGTACAGAAGATGCGTAAAGAGATAAAAAGAAGGAAAGTGGCCAGTACTATGTAGAGTGAATGATGCACTTTGACCCATTATCAGCAATGACGTTTGTGTCGCAAATGACAAAAATCTTGGTGAACAATTTAATTCTGATACCGACACAAGCGATACATGGATGGGGTTGAAGAAAAATAAAGGAATTAATGCAGTGCAGATGCTACATCTGAAATGAATAGTAGGTAAAACGTTACGTGATAGAGTGAGGAATAAGAATATTAGAATAGGTAATGAGTAGACACAAGAAGAGTGTTGTAGATAAAATGCATGTAAATACCTATTCTATGTGAAGCGTATGTATGATGGAAAAGATGACAAAAAGGATATATCTGCCTGATAGAGGGGATTTAAAAACCGTGAATTTCTGAAAACAGCGTGGCTTTATAACGTGAATCAAATTCTCAAGGACGGTCACATGTTGAGTAGGAGAAATTAGAGTGCGTTCAAAAGCTACTAGAAACCTTATACAGTACCTACTTCATATTTGAATACTTGTAAGTGTTAAATAGTATATAATGTATAGGTACGCAAATCGTCCCCCTCGTGCTAAAAAAGGTTGAGACATTCAGAGTGGGTGGTATGTCTCATCATTGAACCGCAGATATGAAATATCTTTAACATGATGTTTTAGAAATACCTACCTTTTACAGGACTCTCGAAAACTTTTAAATTTTTCATTCATTATTCACTCTACCTATTTGTTTTATTTTTCAAAAGACTGAGATTATTTTTCTCCACACTTGAACCAACAAAGTAATAATATATTTATTTACATTAACAATGACGTTTCACAATAAATTAATAAAATATTATTTCTTGTTACTATGTTCGATTTTTGCACAATATACCTTTTATTTGACATTTTAAATCATATTATTATTAGCTACAATAAACCTCCAGCAGTTATGGAAAATTCCCATATATTATTTCCAATAACATTGATGCCATAAAATGCTTTCATAAATCACGACGCAGTTAAAGAAACAATCGATTCATTGTTTCTTTACCATAACATGAGGCTAAATATATATAGATTTTACGATATTATATCATGTGAATAACGCCGTAATCCATATAAAATGCTTAGGGGAGAGTGTGGAGGTATGGGACGCAGGAGGTATGGGACAGTACTCATATTATTCATATTTGAAACATTTCATAGCATCTTAGCATGTCAAAAGATGTCAATAGAGGTCTGTTTAGTGAAAAATCTGCGCCAGTTGGTGTTTTATGCGTGTGGCGAAAAAAAAATTGTTTTTCATTTTTCTACATAAAAAGTAAAATTATACCTAATAAATTCCATCCTTTTGGGAGACAGTAGAGCAAATATAAGATAATTTTTAGATTTTGTTCTTAAACCTGTGATAATTGCTCGTTATATTCACGCATTGGATTAACATACTCCAAAACTTATTGTATAAAATTATGTCATTTACCATTTTATTGTTCATGGTGGAGGTTTGGGACACTTCAGTGAGGGAGGTATGGGACGTCTCCCATACACGTATAAACAAGGGTATTTCATATTAGTAAAATTTGAAGGGTAAAATAAGATAATTTATTTTGTTGATCGGATTGAAGAAATAATAGGCGACAGCGAAAATCTATTGCTGATCTTTTTAAGAAAGAGAGATGGCTCCAATGATTTACTGTTCCCAATTCAGGAAAATCTTTCCTTAGTATCACCAAAGGATGTAATACTGGTATTGCCTACGCATCAAAAACATGACGGCACAAAAAAAATTCAAGAAATTTATGGATTCGAAATATAATTGAATCGTTTCGGCGAAGTGAATTAAATAAGTTCTTTTTTATATGCATGTCCCATTCCTCCCATATAGGTGTCCCATTCCTCCACACTGTGTGGAGGAATGGGACAAAGTCATGGTCTTGTAATATTTCTCATAACTCATTTAATATGCTAAACCGTATAATTTCGATTATTTAATGTCATAGCTAATTGCGTATCTTCGGCAATATAGTACTTTTTTCAAATAAATTGCTTTATATATTTTCTAAAATTCAAAAAAAAAAAAAATTTAATATAGTATTTTGGTTCTGAAAAAAATTGTCCCATACATCCCCACTCTCCCCTACTCATATTACGATATAATATTATATTTTGACGTTTTTAATATTAAATTTTTAACGTAAACTGGCTGCAGCTGGTCGCAACATTATTAAAATCGTACGCGATAATCAGAATTAGGTAGCTATATATTTATGTTTATAATATTTAAATATTTCTATGGATAGGTAATATAGTTATTTAATAAATAATTGTCTACATCTACAGACATCTCATAGTTAAGAATAGAAAATTTTGTTAAATTTGGAATCGCGGTTTCACTGCGTATTATATTAATATATTTTCTGCCCTAACAACTGCATTTAAATACAGTTTAGAATGCTGCTAATATTGATCCATAATTTATTGTGAAAGTATTATCGACTGTTCAGTTCTATAATTCAACGAATCGAAAATTTCATAGAGATTTCGTAAAATTTCACAAAATTTCGTAAATAATTGGTCTCCCACTCTTCCCCGTAAGTTTTCGAGTGTCCTGTAAAAGGCAGGTGTTCGAAAAAACTAAGACATTGTACATCTTAAATTCAGCGATGAGGTTTGCCACCCATCCTGAATGTCTTGATTTTATATTGGCACGGAGAGGACAGTTTGCATGTTTCTTACATGCAGGTGGTCTACTGGCTACCCCATTTGTGGGATATGCCGTGATGGTATAGTAGTAGTAGTAGTAGTGTAAGACTACGTTATACAGTAATGTACGAGTATTATTATATGAATTCTAGCTTATTATACAAAGTAATCGGTAGGTAGATATATCAAATATTGTCATTGGAACGTAACGTGAATGGATAATTTGCGTGTGAAAATAGTGATGTCACTTGTAGTAGTATTAACGGTACCTAAGTGATTAATATATGCATTGCATTCAGGTGGGCGGATGACTAGACTGAGCGGGGGCGGGGATGGGGACGAGGGCGACTAGACTGATAAGGGAGGGCTTGCTGCTCTAGAGACAGCAATGAGAGAGATAACCTTCAAATAATGTACTACGTACCTACACACTACATACATTAACATAGCTGTTTAAAAATGTCTAGCAAACCTTTAAATACTGTTAAAAAGAAAAGACCGATACAATAAAACAATATTTGTTTCGCTCCAAATAAATGCGTATAATAAGTAAATAATGATGGTGCATTGCCCAATAACGGATAGATATAATATATTTTCTATTATTTTTAATTCGCCCTATAAGGACAGACAACCCTGATTGCGAGTGTGGAGCTGAGCAGACAATAAGGCACATAGTGCAGGACTGCCAGCTCAAAAAGTTCAATGGTGGCCTCCAGGACATTCATGAGGCGACTCCGGAGGCGGTGGACTGGCTGACGAGACTGGAGCCAAAACTGTGATACCAGGACGCAACCCACATGGGCCAAGACATTATCCGGAGCCATACGAAAAGTAAGTAAGTAGGACAGAGTGTTACTAATACACGTTCATTTAATAAATACATGGGTACCTACATATTATAATCGACATTACAACGACGATATGTTGATTGTGTTTGTTCCAAGTATGTTTTTGAAAAATGAAAATATCTGGGTTTTTTTTTGTTAAAAACCCAAATACAACCTTATACACCTTTCACAGTAAGCTACTAAAAGCTTGTGTCGCAAAAGGGGAGTCTGCCGGCACCTGGTATCGAACCATGGACCCCTTGTTCACGAAGCCGAGACTCCTACCTCCAGGCTACCGACGATCTCTATGTACTCGTATGTACCTATTATTATTTTTTAATGATAGTTATGAAAATGATAGCAAGTATGTTTATTACCATAGTTAATATACTAGAGTTAGTATAGTGGTGACCTCCTTTGTAGGTTATGATTTGAACATACAGACAGATACTTGTACAATTACTAAAACTTTTTTTGTGGGCGTTCCACCCAACAGACGGTGAATTTGCCCATGTTAAAATCTCATATCAATAAATCATTATGTAATTTCAATAAAGTTACAAAACGATATACTGTAGTAAGTTTTAATATATATCTTGCAATCTGCCTATTGACATCGTGGGACCCGAGGGAGAGTAGGTGGCAAACATTGAAGGGGTGATTCACGTCTCTTATATGGTCGTATAAGCTTATGTCAGCGCAAATTGGGCAGTTAAAGAATGCATGATCAATCGTCTCATCGTCCTGAGAGAGCTCTCTACGAGCCCCAGTATATGAAGATGGGTAGCGATCACACAATGTCCCAATCTCATCCTTGAAAGTACAGAGATTTCTTTTCTTTAAAATTTTTAAAATAAAGGCAGTCTGTAATTAGGTGTTTCCGAATATTTTAATTGCACGACAATTTGAACTGAATATTTATTCTCAATCTGTACAACGTAGTACATTCACTGACACTTTCTAAGAATATATTTATTTTGAAAACAAAAGAAACATCTCCATTACAATAAGATTTACTCCCACTCTATACAATAATCATTTAATAATTCAGATTTTCTAATATATAATACAAGGCAGATATTAATAATCTTCTAATAGGTAGGTACCTACACGTGAAATTATTTTAAAAAGTCCAAAAATTATCAACGAAAAAAAACTGAAAATTTGAAATTCATAAAGAAGATGTAAAATATATTAAAAATAAAACGGAGCTTGTATGGTTATTGATTTATTTCATGCACTGAATGATGATTGAGACCTTTAGCTTTATAGTAGTATCCTTCAAAATACAAGCACATTGCTTAATGAGAGGATATTTATTTAGACTAACACGAACACAAAATCTTAAATTTTTTTATCATTCTTGAAAATATGCAAGCGAAGAAAACAATTCAGAAATAAAATGAAGCGATAATCTCATCCAATAGACTACATAATGTATAACTTCTTCTTCTTCAAGTGCCCTGTCAAGTCCCCCAACGTCGGCGATCACCTCGGTGAACCTAGCACCTTCCCACTTTGGATCCCGTCCCACTCCCTTATGCTTCACAGCCAGGACAATTATCTCCTACCGGGTCCTCGGCGTCCTTCAATTTTCCCCTTCAATATTAGTTGGAGAAGGTGGTATTTTTTCCCCACGCAGTACCTACATGACCCAGATGGATAAGTTCAATTAAACTAAAAGAATGAATTAATAAATAAGTATAAGTACAGTGTTCTAAATTTTTGTTTTTTCCTCTAAAATATAAAACAGTGATGTATAAAATGTGGCTGTGTGTGTGTATAAATTGTATTATTATTGGTATGTGTATGTTTGAATGGATGAATAGGTTTATAATATAATGGCGTATAATATTTTGGCGCCCTTGGGGTCAAATTATTAGTAAAAGGCGCTTTACAAATTGTCCATATAGGTATATTACCCCCTATTCTATTTCATTTTTAGTGTGCACATTGGTATTCTATAAACTCTAAAACGTCATATAAAATACAAATTTTAATTCAAGTGACCTTCATTATTAAATTTAGGAACGCTCTTATTTTAGTTTGAATCAATTTAGAATAGGGGGTATTGTGTCTGTATGCTTGTGGGAATGAAACATAATCATAGACACTTATTTTCATTTTACGGCAATGCACCCGAAATCGAGTGAATTATGAATCATAGATACTTACAAATAAATATGCTATGATTGTATTATTTAGGTTTAAAATGAGCTGATATAAATGTGCAGGTACTTTTATAACCTTAATTGCATGAATTATTTTATTGTCGATAACTTGTTGTTTATATGGTTTGTAATTAAGTTAAGCAAGAGTGAAACATATGTAAATATTTCCTTGTTTTAATATTTTTGTAAAATATGTAAGCCATTTGTTTGATAAATAAATAGAATAAATAGACAGCTTTAAAAAAACTCAAGTGAGAAGTTGCGTGAGAATTTTATTCAAGGAGATTATGGTCACCCTACCAGACAACACTGAATAAAATTCATATAAAATTTATAGTACGGTTTAATTGAAATGGAATGAAAATGCACCTTTCTTTAATTACCACTTAATATACTCGCAGTTTGTGGTGGTAGCGGTGCATAGGAGGGGGATAGCGAGGGTATGGAGACGCATCCTTTCATCTCTGTGACCGCGGTCCACATAAGGGCGCTTCCTTAACCCTACCCCCTGAAAGTTTGTTGTACAGTATTACAGTTACATAGGACAATACGTGCCACTTTCATATCATGTACAATATGAACATATGAAGAAAATGTTACAAATCCATAACCACATTAATCTATTTTTTTTTTCAAACAAGATAGTTTTATAAAAAGCTCATGAATGTCTCCTAATAAGTACAATGTGAAAAAATAGAAAAGGTATTTTTTGATAAAAAATAAATATGTTCTTATGATTTTCAGTTCCTTTTGGAAGCTATGTAATAGACATTTTTTGTCATTGTTGACACAGAGGGAAATTGTGCCCTTCATACTTTACAAATATTTTCGACAACAAAATAAGTAAATAAAGGCTGTGTGAAAAACTTTTGCTCTGATTTATCCATCTGGTGTGAGATTTTTCAGTCCACGAACACTTTATGAAGGATTTCCCCAAATAGCAATATAAATCTAGTCAAGTATTTGACTCCGCTACCCTCTACAGTCATTGTGGGAGTCTCTCCCTCGCCCTCTCTCCCCACCCAGACCCAGTCTAGACTGCACTATTACCTCTGCTTTCTAAACTCTACACTTCAGAACGTCTCATTCTCCAGCTACAGCTACAACGTAGAAAGAGAAAATAAGCAAACCCTCCATCCGATGTATTATACCGTATATCTCAAAGGGTTGACATACATGACCATTTTTTAACAAAGATAATTGATATTTCTATATCTAAAATCATTTAAAATTTCCACTTTATAAAAACATAACTAAAATTCAATACAAATGGTCTTGATTTGAAAACGCAAAATCTTTCTTTATTTATCGATACATTTTTACCTACATTTCATCACAAGTGAGATCAGACTCCGAAGATTGGCATGGATTGGCCAAGTCGTTATATCCGGAGAAGAAAGGGCGACTTAAGGTATTCTGCGGGGTATACCCGAGGGCTGAAGACCGTTAGGCAGACCAAGACAAAGATTATTGGATAACATCAAGCGAGATCTAGAGGAGCTCAATGCTTAAGACGACTGACAGTCCATTGCTCAAGATAGAAAGGCTTGGAGATCTATTGTTTCAGAAGCAAAGGTCCTACAAGGGCTGTTCGGCCATCGGAGGTAAGTAAGTATGTATACCTGCATTCACTACAATACATTTTATAAAACAAAAATACATTTTATAATTCAATGCATAAACAGCGAATATAATGATGTTTTATGATATCTTCCAACAAACCCGAACGTGTTAGTTAATAACTCAATAAATTGAATACATTCCATTATTAATTACTAGTAAAATGCGGTACTTATCAAAGTTTCTTAGTTGGCTTTTATGAAGACTGCATAGCATCTTCCACCTATTATATCTTTTATCGAGAGAATATTAATGAAACAATTATACCTACTCCAATTAAATTGAAAAGGAATAAATAAAAAATAATCTCTCAAGTATCTTTAATTCAGCAGTAATCAAAAATAGTTAAAAAATAGTAAAAACAGTCAACCCTATTAAAGTTAACATTACAAACTAAATTATTTATTTGCTCACTAGCTTGGCTTTATAGACAATAATACCTGTAATTCAATTTAAATGAAATAAATAATATGAAGCAACTAATTGGAGCCTTGAATGGCTATGTTTCAATAGTAGGTGTCAAACAATTTCAATGATATTTTAAAACTTTTGTTTCATTTATCCGAAGCTGTATATTGGGAATTTGGAACATACCTGTTATAAATAATTCATCACTTGTTAAAATTTAGTGTCCACGAGACGGTTGAAGGACATTAAATGACGCCAAGGTCAGAAGAGAAATTTGTCATCGTGTATTTACTTAAAGTGACTATTAAATTGTTAATTATGAATTGGTATTTATTTTTCAAAATAGTTGTAAGACGGCCACTGAGGCACGGAGGTAACGCTGTTGCCTTTGAGCCACGAGGTCCCGAGCTTGATTCCCGGCCAAGGCAAATTGAAGCCTTTTTAAATTGTCCTGGGTCTGAGTTTTACATGTATATTGTATATGTGTTAAGTGCATTGTTTATATTGCGTATTCATATATTCGAACTAGCTCGATCTGTGTGAATTGTCTAAACATGTTATGTTATGTAAATAGTTGTTACTTTATGTTACTCAATTAAAAAATATTCTCGTAAATATTCGTGTTAAATATTATTATTATTATTAATTGTTGTTTATAAATATAGTTTTAAGTACCTGCCTACTTTATTTAGATGTGAAATATTATTTTTTATTTCATTTTGTAATATTTTTATTGTAAACTGCATCAGCCACTTATTCGATTACTATATACACTATAACATATTAAAAAAATGTTTATTCCGAAAATACAAGTGCGTTGGAACGTCAGTATCAAACTTAAATAGCTCAATAAACATCATCGTTCAACGCTCCTCCTGAGAGCACAGAACAGACACCAACATCCTTCTTTCAGAACGTCTTTGCGCTGATTATTGACCAATTCATTTCTTCCCATAACTTTCCTAGCGCTCTGATGTCTTTGTCACAAGAATAGTGTACTACGAAAGAGATACGTCCAGCCTCTTTATTCAAAACGCACTTTAGAGTTACGTTTTCGTTTCGTTTTCGTTCAACAATAGACGACTTCCCGAGTAATTGTCAATTTTCGTAGCTTGGTGCACAATACTTGTTTATTTTAACTACGAAAATTGACACTCGGTAATTCGTTTATTGTCGAACGAAAACGTAACGTTAAGATGTGTTTTGACTACTGGCTCAGGCCGTCGGAACTCTTGTAAATGAAATAACAGTGATGTTTTGACCAATTCTAATAATGCCATAATGTTTTCTATTCCATTAACAAACATCCTGTACAGTATTCAGAGTCATCAGACAATATTAAATGCATTATGCATACAACCAATAGTACCTACTTATACCTATATCAACTAAATAGGATCTATAATATGTTATTGAACAGGATTCGAATTCACAAACCAAACATTGTTGAAACGTTTTATAGCAAACAGTCTCCGGCGGATAGAGTACCCGTCCATATGAAATACATGGGACACGGTAATCGGAATCACAGGAGATACAGAGGGAAAACACGGCTGGAGTTGATTTTCATTTCCGTTTCCGCTTTTTCCCCCAGTCCCCATCCTACGTTTGATCCACATCCCACTGCCACTAGTTTCCACGCTTATCTGCCGACTAAATACAGCCTAATATTGTATGCAAATCTCTAGACTGGTCCCGCTGAAATGGAGAGGATTTTAAACTAATACCGGACTTGATCAATGCGGGGAATGGCTGAAGGCTGAATGACAGAATAATCCTTTCATTACATATTGTCAAAGGTTAAGTGTTTTCAATAACGATCCAGGTACCTACCTACTACGAGTATTTCAAACTATGTACTATAGGTACCAGGTACCTAGTAGCTAAATATTGTATCTCTATATCAAATGAACCGAATTGTCAATACATCTGCTAGCTTTTAAATCTTCTAGAGATTAACCCCTACGTTGATTATTTCAATTTTATTATTCCTATAGAAATACAGAAACATTTATAATATAATAAAACCTTTATACATGGGTAGTGTTTAAAACGTGTACCTATTTACATTTTTGTAATTGCACACGATTATAAATGGCCTATAATTGCAACATACAAGTATATTTTTTTTTTTTTTTTAAAAGATATATCTGGGTTTTTGTTATAAGCCCAAATACAACCTTATACACCTTTCACACAAAGCTAAAAGCTTGTGCCGTGAAAGGGGAGTTTGCCGGCACCTGGGATCGAACCACGGACCCCTTGTTCCGGAGGCCGAGACTCTACCTCCAGGCTACCGACGAACTCTATATTCATATTGTAACTGCGATGGTGTTTAGGAATAGTAAAGTAGGTAATATCTTTAATGTCCGTATAACTAGCTAATAAATTGCGGAGACTCTCTGGTGGTGAAATAAGAATAAAATTACTATTTTGTCGTCACTGGAATACATAAATGAATGTTGGGAGTTAGTGGGAGAGACTTTGTTCTTAAACAAGGCGATAAATATCTTTGAAAGTAATCTAAAAGAAGATAGAAGTACCATAGAGTGAAGGTATATAGAAATATAAGTATAGTGCGATCTCAGGTTATTCTAGAAGAAACAAATATAAGTACATACATTTACCAAGCCACACAGTATCTAGATTTTGTATAGAAACTATAGTAAGACGATTCAGCTTACAACAATGTCTTTGTTACAAAGCTTTTAAACCGAAGATCATTTGTATTTTATTAAATTAATTCAATTTGAAAACATTATCAAAAACAAAAGATTTTCTTTACAAAATTTCCCATTTCTTTAAACAGTTGTATTTAAATTTAATGTTTATTTCAGCAATCCACAACATATTATGTATTACGTTTAGAGAAATTTAGAGACATCGATTAGGTACCACCTACTTTTAGAAATTCAATATAAACTCGAAGTATTTTATTCTTCTCAATATTTATTTTTATCATCTCATACATTAATTCAACAGCTTTAGTCTATACCTACTAGCGAAAATATCATCCTAATTCAATAGTTTGAAAAAACTCAACACATAAAAGGTAGGTAAGACCAGAATTTACCCACCATGGGTATGAAAATTTTCATGTAAAATAATATTTCGAGGTAATATTTAATTATTGGGATTAAGAATGTATAAATAATATCTTCAATAAAAGTATACTGGCATGCATATCAATTATTAAATTGTCGATAAAGATTTATTAAAGTACTCGTTTAAATATATTTGAGATTTATGGTTTACATAATAATTATGTACCTTTTAGTAAGATGATGAAATAATATTATTTTTAGTCCTACCTATAACTTATGAACCAATCTAAAAAAAGTATTTTTCGTGAATCGTACAATGGAAATTTATTATGTAGTATTTATTATGAATGGCCAGTTTCGCGGACTCCCATTTTACATTGTTAGGAGCTGATTTGTATTTTTTCGGATATCTTATAATAAAATGCATATTTTGAGTAATATTTCTTTTAAATATATTATGACGTGGGTGTGATGTTCAAGAATTAATACTAAATTGTGCAGTACCCTTGAGATAATTTGACGTGTCAACTACATTGAAATATTTTCCAGAAAATAAAAAAAAATTGACATTATTCATGTAAAATTGTCAGGTTCAATTCAATCCGCCTCTGAACAGGTTTGCCAATTCCAGTTGCAAGTGAAACAATTGTAATTATACCTATCTGTAGATTTTAGGTATATATTATGTACATTGTATACAATAATATGTTGGTACCTACACAGACGCTATTCGCACCCGACATTTATGTTCACTAAACTCTAAATTAACTTTCGACCTTCGAATAAATTCAAGTCACATGCTTATTTAAAAAAAGAAGGAACATTTTCATGAGCACTTTATGGTGTGGTATTGTAATGTAGATGGTTGAACGAGGTTCATTAAATATCAAAAATTCGCAGAAGAAAACAATTTCATTTATAACAATTAAAAATAAAAACATAAAAATTTCACAGTAATCAAAACCCAATTTGACAGATCACAGGTTATGTGACGTCATATTGATATTTCTTGAGATAGTGATCTATTGTAGCATAGTTACAACACCGTAGAAACAGATCTACCGATCTATTAAAAGAGGAAGAAGAAGAGGACATCTTCAAATGAGTGGGTTACCAACAGATTCTCACTAGGTATATTTAATATATTATAGGTACATATTTTCACTGTGATAGAAAATGAGATAGGTATTTACTACGTAGAAGGGGTAAACAAGTTTAAATGCCATATGATTACTCAAATACGACTTAAACCAATAAAAATCAAAAGGTAAAAAGACAGTTTGCAGACCAATTTGAATTAAGCTTGAAATGTTATTTTACAATTTACATGACAAATAACACGTTATTAACACGACATAAATATTAGATATCTAATACTTACCTACACCAATAAATATTTTCACAAAATTATGTATGTTTGATCAATAATATAACATGAAGCGGCAAAAGAATATTCATATATAGAGTAACAAATATCTGTAGTTAGGCATACATTCTAAATGTACTATAATACTTACTACACCTACAGTTTCATGACTGTTCAAACCTGTTTTGAATACAGGGTAGAATTTTTACCTGAGCTAAAAAACCTTTCATGACTTGTGCTTAAATATTCTAATCACTGCCACCTGTATCATTATATAGTTTTAAAATGGATATCATTTGTGAACACGTGAAAAAAAATGGTAAACGCAGAGGAATGTAAATCTAAAAAAAATGAAAGTGAATTGACTCCGTTCTAAGCAAGTAATAAAACAATTGTCCGTTGATTAGAGCTGCAGGATTATTTTTGATACAATCTAACTATTATGGTCTAAATCTTGTATTAATTTATCGATGTGTGAAGTGATTTTGATCTAAAATACCTGCATGGCAATCCCACAGTAGCTGAGTAAAAATTAAATATATCTGTTTTTTTTACGGAATTAGAAAATTTCATAAAGATGATAATATATATTTCATTAAAGAAAAATTCAAATGATACAGCTCTATTGCAGTATACATAAATTTCTGGTGCACACTTGTGGGTTTATCACATAATACAACCATAATAGTCGTTTAAATGTTGAAAACGACCTTTTTCAGCTACCAACGGGATTGGCATACACGTATTTTTTACTATGGTCACTTCATGCAACGTAGGGTTAGAATGGTCTGATCAAGACAAGATTACGATCTATTTTAATTGTTTCAAGAGTAACTCTATCGAGATTTTGAAAACAGGCTTGCTATCAAGATTATGTAGGTACTGTATTTTTATATCTGGAAAATAACTATTTGGTTTATGGCTAATAGCAGATAGGTACACACCTACAAAATTTTCCTAACAGTGTTTCCCACGGTGAAGTGTACGCCTCAGCGATGGGGCACTGCGCTTAAAATATGTTTTGAAAATTTACCAACTGTTTGGTAAAAAAAAAGAAGCCGGTGGGGCGTGGCATAAAGGAGGTTGGGAAACACTGCCCTAACATGTGAAGCTCACACTATATTTTTTCCATGACAACGGTACAGAAGTATGTACCAGTGTACCTGCTTCGTACTCACATAAACCTCCAAAATAATAATAATATATATATATGGGCATGAGCATGTATGGAAATGGCGAAGCCTAGTCGGCACGTGGCATTCAATACGATAGCGTACAACAACAGTTTGTAATTTAGTGCTTACAATACTTTTTTCTATTTCCAAAAAAGTAGACTATAAAAATGGCAGGGAAAATAACTAAAAGTGACTACGTGCAAGAGCAGGGAAAATTGTAAGTACCTACCTTATTCCAATTTAAACTGATCGCCCCTCAACACTCCTCCCAGAAACATGGGGTAGAAACCAGGCACTTTTACAAGTAGATAGGTACATAAATAATACCATTTTAATTACCTATCTATCTAGGTACAATTGCTCGATATATGTGTATATTGTCTTTGCATGTTATTATGTTAAAAAATGTATATACTTACGATATATTAAAGTTACATAAGTACCTACATACACCAATCTGATTTTCTGCACTGGTATTATATTTGTACCAATACAATTATTATATGCGTCATAATTTCTAAAGTTTGACTGGAAGAAATTGCTCACAGTAAGACCACTGTCTTAACCTAATGTAAAAATATTTGTAATTGCATTTCATGTGTATCAATTTTGATAACAAAGATAATATATTTTTTGAAATATAATTCCATTCTCAGAGTAATCCAAGTGACAAAGGAAAGGAAGGCAGCTAAGGAATGGGAGGAGCACTGGGGGTTCTTGAAAACTATGAGAGAAATGGAGGAAGAAGTCGCTGAAGAAAAAGGTATCAAAAATCATTCAGATTGTCTCTAATTATGGCAATACTCTGTTTACCGTTGATTTGTTGGTGCTATAAGTTTTTTTTTTATTTTTTCTATGTCACTGTTGTTGTTTATACATATTAGTATAATTTGTATTCAAACATGTAAAAGGCTTGTGCCGTGTGTTTTTGTAAATAAATAAATATGGCATCTCCCAAAAATTCAGTAGGTACATGGTCCTAGTTAGTCCACTGACCATTTCACTAGTGGAAAAATCTAATATGGAATGATTAATAATAAATGATATAACTTTCTCACAGGAATAACCAGAGAGGAATACAGAGCAATGCTAAAAAATCTAATTCCAAAATATGTGCCATATGTACCACCTACTACACCTAAGCCATCAAAGTGCGGAGTTCCTGTTACATCTAATGGTAACGCCAACACTACAATATTATATGAATCTTATCTTATCTGATGCTGGAAAAGAGTATTTTCTTGTTATTAGACCTAATCTAATTCAAAACAACTGGCCCATGTTTTTTAAATTTTTGTTTTTATTTTCATATCTTGCCAATTTATTACCTGATTTGTTGAGATGTTCAAGTTCATTGTTGAGTTCGTCGGTAGCCTGGAGGTAGAGTCTTGGCCTCGTGCACATGAGGTCAGTGGTTCGATCCCAGGTGCCGGCAATCTCCCCTTTCACGACACAAGCTTTAAGCTTACTGTGAAAGGTGTATAAGGTTGTATTTGGGTTTTAACAATAATATCTTTTTAAAAAAAAAAACTATTTTTTCTCCTTTAATTTTTTTTTTGGTGTCCATTGTTCTTATGTCAGACAGTCAGAAATTATACACAAAATTACATCATTATAAAGGAAGAATTATGGCAGTAATTTGATTTCTTCCGCCTAACCCAACAGTCATATTAAGTTTTTAATGTTGAGTTAACTGGAAGACAACATAATTGTTTTTATTATTTTTGCATGTTTTTTATTGCATTTTAAATTTTTTACTTCCAATAATTTTTTGAGTATTTAAATGATTTTTGTATATCTTTGTAGCAATGATTGGCTGGAGAGTAGACCAACCACTGGAAAAAAGAGAACCTCCTTATATTACACCACTACCACCTGAAGAACCACATTATTCCATTTTTTTAGGATGAATTACAAATTTTGAATCAAAAACTTAGAAGTAAGTCAGGTTATATTGTTTTAATCCTAAGAAAAATGCTTCTCTTTCATTGATTTAAAATGTAATCAATAAGTATTCCACATTTGGGATCTCTTCATAATATTATTTTGTAGTTGTTGTATTGCATAACTTTATGGTATGCTATAAGACAGTGATTCCCAATATATGTATGACAATTTTTAAGGTGGTACACAAGCAGCCATAGCCATAGGACATACACAGTAAATAATTAGATAAAACGTTTTTAAATTCAGTTCAGTGGTACGCTACTGATTTATAATTTCGTGTGGTACACGAAATTATAAGTTTGGGAACCACTGCTATAAGAAATGATAAAGGCCGACCAAGAGGCAAGAACTGTGACGTATATGTAGAATTACAGAGACAAGCAGAAATTGGAAGAAATGGAGAAGAAAATCCAAACTCGTTGCAGACCAATTCAAGGGATTGAAACTCACTATATATACATATTTAAGTTTCTAATTTTTTCTATGCTTTTGCCTACTCACTACTTTGTAGATTTTATTTGCTTGATAATGTTTGGTTATTCTCCATAAAGTTATAGGTTTCTTAGTTGTACGATTTCTTACCTTTTATAGTTTGTTGTAATATAATCTGTTGTTCAAAGCTTATAGCTGTTTATGTTAAAAAATGAATAAAATGCTCTTTAATGCTCCACATTTTATGAAAAAGTATTTAGGTTATTATTACCTGTATTGCTGGTACACTAACTTTAACTGTCTATTTCTCAACACTTACATTTCAACTTCAATGATGAAGATAATATTTATTGTGCTCAAATAATCTCTCTTATTTACCCAGAACCATTAATGTTTCAACATTTTTTTTTCTATTTTATTTTGATTGAGTGACTTCCTAGTCTTATTGAAACCTATTGAGGTTTCTGCATGTTTATATAGTTTTTGTATTTCGAATTTGCTATTCGCTGCTACTACAAACATACCACATGGCACATCCCACAAGTGGGGTAGCCAGAAGACCAACTGCATATAATAAACATGCAAGCTGTCCTCTCCATGCCAGTATAAAATCAAGACATTCAGGATGGGTGATAAACCTTATCGCTGAATTTAAGATGTAAAATGTAATTAATTTTTAGAACACTTGACTTTTATTTTCTTCGAACAACTTACGAAGAAAAGTGGGCGACCCATTCTTTACCAGGTGCTCCATGGGATTTGTTACTGTATTTGATATTTCTATTGATTATAACTTTGTTTAAGTGTCTGGGTTGCTCCTCTGTCCCCCGCTCTCTGGTCCCCGCTGTCTGCTGGCTTCCCTCATGGTGTCAGTGAAGACTAATGGATGGTTTTGGGTCTAGTATCATTGGATGTTGTTTTGTAGGATTCCTGTGTGAGTGGGGTTTATAGATAAAGTATCTCAGAACATAGCACATTTATGCCTATAAAGGAGCATAACACTGCTTATAGTTTTTGTTTTCAAACATATTTTTAAGATGTGTATGTGTGTGTTGGGCCTGTTGCCATTTATTTTTACTTAATAAATAAATAAAAAGCTTAAAATTCAATATTTTATTTACTTGGCTCCAAAATGTTCTTTGACAAAAGCTGGAGGTAATTTTTCTGTGAGAGTATCTGGTTCCACAATCACTAAGGCGGCTTCATCTTCTCCTAACCACTGTGCAGTTACCACATGCTAAGGAAACACCGACAAGGCAATAATTATTAAAACATATAAAGACAAGGATCAACTTATATAGAAGTATAACTGTACATAAATTCAAAATCCATCCTGCTAAGGGACTATAAGCAATTTAAGCCAGTTCCTCAGAGCGGTTACATATAAGTCTCCGATTTCTAAAATATATGGGAATGGGAGATACTCTTTGATGTACATAAATTTAAAAAATTTACTAAAATAATTGATTGTGGAAAGAGGAATGTTGTATCGCTGTTTCATGTGTTGATGTGTGAAATTTTGTTATTAAAATTCAACCCTCCGCACAAGCATTAAGTAGCTTATGGAGGGAGTATTTTAATGTGTTCAATGTTGTTTATTATTGTGATATCTTTGTAAATTATTGTTATTTTTATAATAAAAAATGTATATATTTATATTTTCACATACCTTTATCTTCTTAACAGTTGTAAATAATATTTTCGAATGAATATCTCCATTTTGCAACTTTGCCTTTTTCGGAGTGGCTCCCTTGGATTCCTGAAAAACGAAACCATATTTCGTACAACATGCCTTAGATTCTTTAATATTTATTTGCTTGATTTTGAATATTTTATTTGCTTGAATACAAGAAGGAAAAGTTTAACATACATTACAAACTAAAAAAGAAAATTATGAAAAAATATGAGAGAAACTTACAATATTTTTATTAATAACATAGACTCCTCCATCATCACACATCAATATGACGTGTGGTTTAGTTGGGTGAAAGTGGATGGATGAGATTGGATAAGTTCTACTATTCCATTTTGAACCTAAGCCAAGCTCTTCATGTTGCATGTGAAAATTAAATTCTGTTAGGCGACTATGTTTTACATTGTATTCAATAACCTGAAAACCGTAAAAAAAAATAGAAAATCATGAAATTTACCCACCAAATTTATTTATTCCCCCAAACTTTCCTGAAGGTGCAATAAGACTACTAATAAACCAACAAAAATGTCTTCTCTATGCCATATAAATGTAAGACATTCTGGATGAGTCACATACCCAGTAGCGTTTCTTGCATACAAGATCAAAAGCCATTTTACGCGCAGTTAACAATCCGATCATTTTAAATATTGCACACAATAGCGCACTACCTATGAGAGTGAATTCCTTTGGTCATTTAATGCGATGCCGTTGAAACCATCAAACAACACTTGCTATACATAAAAGAACCGCGCGAGATTATTTGTTGTATCAGTGCACACATTATTTCTTGTGAGGTTTTTGTTTTTGTCTCACTAGTGTACCTCATTGTGCAGCATTCGACCGATACTCACTCTAGTTTTAAGATATTATTCACTAGCTAGAGATACATGTGATATCGAGGGAATAAGGAGAGAATTGAATCCCAGCTTTTTTGTAATATTCTCTAGGTATGGGGCTGCCTTCACATGATCACATGAATTAAGCAACATTGGGTACTGTCAATTTTTGGATAGACAACAATGTGCAAGTAGAAACATAGCACACACCACTATATCACTAATATTGTGTGCATTTTAGTTAAAAATCTAATAAAATTTATTTTCAGAAGTTTGACGAAATAACAATTTAATATTAACAAGATATTTATTAATAAAATTCTTAACTCTGTGCATTCTGTTCCGCAAAAGTGTATTTATTTGAAATTGTATATGGTATATAGTTGTGTCTAATTTTAAATGATTTTAAGTTACTTAGAAAAATTTACTTACAAAAATTTATAATTTTTACTAAATTTTGTTCAAAATGTTAGGTTACTTCTGAGCTTACGGCCTCTCGGACTGAGAACCCCCATCGAGTCGGGGGCCTGCGGCATTTTGCTAACCCTGCCACTCTATAGTTACACCACTGCCCACCACTAATTTGAAGATAAAAAAAGTTTATAAGTAATTTTTACGTATGTCTGCCCTTTGTGTGTCAATTCAAAACATATAGAAAATGTGGGAGAGCTATTTTATTTCAAACATTCCGTGGTAAAATAGTTTACTAAATATAAATGTAAGTTTCAAAATAATATTGATACATGGTGAAATATGTGAATATTCATCATTAAATAGAAATATATGCTATATTGAACCCAAATTTTTGAATAAACTATCACCATTTCACTGATTCTGGAAGAATTAACTATGTGAAGTTGCGAGACAAGTGAATCAATACTATTGATTTATTAACCACTTGACTAAACTTGTGTTTTTTTAATTGATCATTATTATTTGAAATTTTTTTATATCAATTTTTTATATAATTTTTTTATTGACTTATGAATTTTTGACATTTTTATACCACTTTGATTTCTCTTTGTAATGTCTTGAGCAAATTTTTAACTTATGAATTTTAACTAATTGACTTTTTACTATATTTGATATTTTTATACCACTTTGATTTCTCTTTGTAATGTCTTGACCAAATTTTTTTTTAACAATTTTGTATCTTATTTTATAAATATAACATGATTAATGTTATATTGTCTGTTAAACTCTCGTTTCTTTAGTCTAATTGTTTTGTGTCTTTTTTGTAACTGATCTTTCCTTTGTTTACATGTTTTGTATGTATACAGAGGTTTAACATGTTAAAGGCTTTGGCCATGAATATTTGTAAATAAATAAATAATTAATATTAAAATGATTAAGTTAAAACACTGTAACTTTCACTGTATAATATTTTATTTTGGCAGAGGCCTTTCGGACCTAGTCCATCTTCAGTGCCGTCAACTTAGGAACTAAAACAAAATACAGACTTAAGCTAGGTACTCAGTAGTGGGAGGGGGGATTACTATTGATTTGCTTGTTGATGGCATAGGTTTGCTTAAAATGATTGTGATTTTCTCAAATCACTTAACAGAAAGTAAGTACATTGTCTAAATACTTTCAAGTATAAAAAAGAACAATCATCGTTAATTACACTAATTTACTCACCTTCTGGTCAGCATAGGTCACCAAAAGGTTACAATTGAAATCTATCGCCATAGCCGTGGGTACACTGCTGTATTTAGGTAATTGGGCAACTATATTTGGAGCTTCATTTCCTTTACAATTTGCTTTCCAAACTGCTACATTGCCTGCTGTATCACCCAGAGCTATGAAGTAAACACGGTTGATGATATCTGAGATGTACATATGGACCAGTGAAGTTTCTTTGAGAACTAGAATGATACATATCATAATCATTACCATCAAGCCGTAAGAATCAAGTGCAATTTATTCCTATCCTTACATGAACTCATACATACTCTCCTACTCAATGTACTCAACATTTGTCCGCCCCGTAGGATCTGGTTTATATGATCTTGCCATTTAATCCTCAGATGGCCATGACTCTGAACACCAGTCCTCTCATCCATATATATCTTCTTTATCATTCTGTCCACATTCATTCATTCCACATGATCAAATTGCCATAGTTAATTCATTTTCATTTCTGTTATCACCCCAACTTTTATTCTACACTCTTCACGTATGACACAAAATGACATAATTACGTTCTCTGTCTTTCAGATCTTTACCACACATTCTTCTAAATGATTTCATTTTTACAGTATTTATACCTCTCTCATGCTTCAACCATGTCAGCATATCCCTAGCATACATTAGTGATGGCACTAGAATGACTGAGTGCACCAACCTTTTAACTGTGATAAGAGATATTTCTTTCTCACTTATTTTAGAGGCATTAACTATTTAACAATTTCTAGACATTTCAAAATAATATGTTTAAACTTGAATCACTATGTTTATTTGTTACATTAATTTAAATTACATATAAACATAGTGATTCAAGTTTAAACATTTTATTTAGAGATATTTCTATTTGCAACTCTTGGTTCACTCACTAGCCAACAACTTTTCTCCTTTGAATATTATATCTCCCATTTTTCATGAATAAGCTATCAAACATAAATTCATCCACTTGTTCTAATATTTCGTTTTTAATCTTCACCTGACACTTCGTCTTTTCTTTTTCTCTTTCAAAAACTGTACTCTTCTCTTTCAATTCTTTTGTTTAGAATAGTTTTTATACACACATGACATATCTATATTTTACATTGACTTTCAACCATCAGAATCAAGTCATGGACTAACATTAATTTATATCCACTTCTATATTCATCTCTTTCAGCAGATGGAGACAATGAATGATGAACAAATTTAACAACTATGATGACACAACACATCCTTTCTTCACTCTTTTGGTCAAAGTAAACAATTGTGGCATGTTATTATTCACTGTTAACATAATCAGAGCTTATCAAATACAAGGACACGATAGCCCATATTAGCCTATCATTTGTTTCAGACATTGATAAAATACTTGACAACTTCTTTTGATCAATATGTTTTCTCTAAGTCAACGAAAGCATAGAAAAGCTTTTGATTCTTTTTCAACAGCTAATATATATTCCCCGAAGCTCTCAAATGAAAGTTTGATACTCTATTGTCAGGCTATCAAACACCATAATGTACAAGAAAATATTATTTTTCTGATGAATACATAATTTTCTGCTGAAACCATTACAGTCTTATTAATAAACGTAGATTAAATTTCTAGAAGGAGATGAACCACCGATCAGACAAAAAACGTATTGATAAACGTTGATCAGCGTAAACCTAGTTTAAAAGTGGTTGATCCGCCTATCGAGGTGGTTTAAGTAAGGTGGTGTTGGTTTAAATCGGCGTCATCTGCCCGCCATGTTGGATTTTACGTCAGATGTTTGCTATGCGGGTTTACATGTACGCTTTGCAGTTATTTTACAATTTATCGGAGTTGGTTTGGGTTAAAAATACACTTAAGTAGTATCCGAATGTGAATTTAATTCAATCTGTTGTTTTTCTTGTGATAATAGACACTTTTTTCGTGTGACAGAACACCAGTTTCTTATTTGTTTTTTGATAGACGCATTTAATTGTATGAAAGTTATATTGATTGATTCTGATGAGAATTATTCCTGTACATCATTGGAATGTAAAAGGGAAAGCAGAAAATAAGATTTTACTGATGGTTAGTAATACATATTGTGTGCAGTGTTATGTTATACCCATATCACTGATTGTGTGTCAGATTATGATTTATTTGATAAATGAATAAAATGTCATTCCATTATTACATTTGCTTTTCAATTATACAAACCTTCCTCATCATATTTTATATTTCAGTGTGTTTGGGTACAAAATGTCAGATGAAAAAACCAATAAAATAATTTTGACAGCCGCTTGTTTGTTTTGATTTTGTCTGTTTATTACATGGACCTAAATAGAGTAATGGACAGACACTTTGGTAAACATTTTGTAGCTGCGCGGGGAGGGGAATGACGACCATTTTGTAAGAAATAAATTTTGTTTGGTGCGTCGCATTTGGGCTGCGTTCAGACAGTCACCGAGTGATCAGTCGACGACGCATATTTTGAAAGTACCTATACAATGCCAGTACACATTCATAGTGTTCATGTACTGTATGTTACTATGTTTTCAAAATGTGTAACAAAATAAGAATTATAGTCTCAGAAAATATACTCGATTTCTGCGTAATTGTCATTTATAATTTCTGACGCTGATCCAGTGAATTCGTTTGGATAAATTTAGGATATAAACTTGTAACAAGTATTTGGGAAGTATACAAGCTCAGAATGTTAGATAATGGAATAATTAAAAAAAAAAGTATAAAGCAATTAGTTATAAACTAATCAAGTAGTTATTACTTTAACTGTTAATTTTAAAGATACCTATTAAAATAATTTATTCCTTCGTTAGAGACAAAAATATTTTATCATTTAAAAGAAACACAAAAGTACTTGAATGCTACTATAAAAAGGCGCCAGTCAAATAATAATAAAAATATTAATTATTTAAATATATTCATAATTTACGTCTTTTACACGTTGGCGAATTTAAGAAATTATAACAAAAAGTAAATCCAAAAAAAAATTTTTTTAAAGTTATAAAAGCAATAAAAAAAATAATAAAAAGACGTAAAAAATAATGGCGCCATTACGATAACATTGGGTCATAAAACGCTCTAAGTTATTCACGATTATCCGGATTACATTCACCACTCACTGCAACTTCATGGTCGTTCAGGTCAAACGACGCCGAGTGACATTTATGCTCCCGTGAACCAACCCTTGTATGTTTAGTTGTTTTAAAAATGTTTCAAGTTTTTGCACATCAGTTGAATTTTTCATATCGGTTTTTGTTTTTATATCTAGAAGAATAGGAATCATCTTATGATTAACATGGTGATGTGCGCTATAAATGGTTGTGGTTATAAATCCAATCCAACTTTCGCAGGAAACAGGATTGTCATATTTTCGGTAAGTTGTTTTGTATTGTAGTTTTTATCTTAATATATTGCGATTTTAAAGTCGTTTATATTATAATTCGTATACTTATAAATGATCATAATAATGTTATAAACGTTCTATATAATTATCTGTCCTTATTCTCCTATATCTACACATGTAACTTGTTTTCCATTCTGTCATCTGACAATACAAAGAACCTACAATCTGATGTTTGGTTTGTTTACCCGTTAGAATGAAATGTTTCATGCATACAAATCTGATCAGGTTAATGATATTATCGCATGTTTATAAACAAAATCATTTTTTGTAGTTTTCCAAAGGATCCAGAAAGGAGAAACTGGACATTATCCAATATTTGACACCAAGTAAACGTAGTGTTTTGTGTTCAAAAACATCTCGTTTTTCTGCGAGGTTGGAGAAAAACGTCATTCTTACGAAATATCCTGAGTTTCCCGCTCATTTGCAAGTTCGCGTGTTTTATATTATTCATTTAGATATATCCTTCAATTGTCATTCATTCTCTCCATATTGTGTGTATATGAAAACAAAGTTTAAAAATAAATAATGATTTTGAAATGAAATACTCAATTTTATTAACTCATCCTATTCCCTATTTCATCATGTATATGAAAATATTAAGTTATGTGGCATTTTAATTATTTTAAGAAGTAAATATAATGTTTTCTGATACTGTGTGAATAATCTCCATACAGTGCCCATACAAATGTTAAATAAAGTGTTTCATACAAAATGGCCACCGTCGATTTCCCTTCCTCACTTTTTGGCTTCGCTGTCATTCATACAAATTACTATAAACGTTCCATCCCCTACCTATATACATCCATGGTTTATTAGCGTCTTCTAACATAGCTACATACCAACATAATAGAGCGAATTTAGAGTTGCCATATGAAATCCTTTATATAAAGTACAGATGTCTATGGTACGGTTTAAATATTTTTATTAATAAAGAAAATTTAATCAGTGGTTTAAACGCTCACAGGCGGATCACGGAATCAGTGGTTTAAACATGGTTTAGCGGATTTTTATTAATAAGACTGTTATAGTTTCTAGCTAGTGTGATCCCTGAGAGTTTTACTTATTGGTATAGGTATAAAAAATTTGAAAAAATTAAACAACTTACTATTGCTAGTATTGATTGTATGTGAATGTGTAACTCCGCTTGTTTTATCCAATTTAAATATGTTAAGTATAGAATCGGATGTTACAGTTACCAGAGATGAAGAATCCGGTGTGAAAGCCATCTTATAGCAAGGGGTGCACTGCTTGGGAAGATCTGATAACTTATTCAGTACGGGTGAACCTTTCTCCTAAAAAATAAAAACATTACAGATAAATAATAAACATTCATTAATATGTCAATAACATTACAATAAATGCTTTAAAATTGAATTCAGAGATGTTTTGAGACACAAAGTAATTTTAGTTCTTCACTCCTTTGTTAAGGAATTGGTCACTTCACTTGTATCATAATGGTTTTAATCTGACCAGGGCATGGAGAGAGAAATGGAACAATGTAGCCTCGCTGACAAACAAAAACATCATCGCAGACCCTACTATCAGGGTCCCGGGCTACAACCTCTCCCGAAAAGTCTGGGTTCAACAAAATGGAATTCGTACGGGTCAGGGTTGCTGCAATTACCAAATGTGGAAATGGGGTAGGAGGGAGTCTCCGGAATGCCACTGTGGAGCTCAGTTCCAAACGATTCAGCATCTGGTGGAGGAGTGTCCAGGTAGAAGATACGAGGGCGACTGGATGGACATCCATAAATCGACCCCAGAGGCGGTGCAGTGGCTTTCTGAACGAGAACCAAGAATTTGATATGGAATAACTATTATTAATGCAAGCCGAAGCCATACAAAAAGTAAAGTAAGTATAATGGTAAAGACATAGACAATAGGAAATTGAGAAATTAATATTATATGTAGTATACAAACCATTGTAAGTTCAAATATCCTCAGATGTGTATCAGTGGAATAGGCCAACCACTCGGCATTGGAAGAAAGAGTACAACAGGTTAATGTGGCCGAAGATGAGGTGTTCAACTTAATCAACATGTTGGCTCCCTCAGATAATTGCAACCTTTTCATTTTTCTCCTTGAATCATCCATAGAATCTCCATTTTCTACTTCACCATTAGTAAGTCCTGATTGTGACGTACTCACTACATTATCCTCATCCATGATATACGTACAAGTTTGACCGTCTCCATCGGACTTTACAGAACCTAATTTCCATATTTCTAAATGATTCACATATCTGAAATAATAGTGTCACAAAAATGCTTAAAATTATAAAAAAAATAGATGTTCAAAAATATAACAATTATTCATACCTTAAACAAACCAATCTTGCTCGAGCACTAAACGTAGCGACAGGATGTTGCAAAGGAGGATATTTCACTAGAACTTTTGGAGGATAACTTGATACAGCTAGAAAGCTATCTACTCCACCAGAAAACAGTTTATTGTTGTATGTCACCATAGCTCTGGGTAAAAATAAAATATACATATATAAAATCAATGTTATATTGAACAAAGATCTAATCTCTACTCCTGTACTTGCCAAAACTTTTTTTTTCTATAACATCCAAGCAGTTCCTCATGCAAGCTCTCCTGTTCATTGTACTAAGTATATGTCTGACCTTCTGGTCTGCTACAGGCACTTTTTCTTTCATCCATGTACGTCTTCTTCATTACTCTATCCTGTTTCATTCCTTTCACATGCCCAAACCAAACCAGAACAATTGTCATTTCATACTTGTCTCCAGTAATATTGTAGAGCATTCAATTTTTTAAGACTTTCACTCTGCATCCTTTTCGACAACCTCATTTCTACCTCATTCTACATTCTAATTCAATATAATTAACTCACCTAACATCGTGGGAATGAATATTCCTCTTAATGCTCTTTACCCATTTGTCCACATGCCCTTGCTCACTCTTATGTTTGATTCTAACTCTTGCTACACTCACAATCTGTGGATCCACACCAGCACAATACACTAAGCTCTCATCTTCCGATAAACACACAGAGAGAATATCACATTTGTGAGTAGCCATTGATTCTAACTGTTCTCCCATATTTCCATCCCAGAAAGTCAGGCGACCCCTGAAACAAAAAAATATTTATTTATTATAAAAAATAGAATTCCATAATGAGTTAATTAAAAAAACAAGCATTTCCATCTTTGATGCATTTTCACCGCAAGAGATGTATTTTTTACTAATAATGACCTTAGAAGTAGAAAGACATCTCGTCTATCAAAAACCAATTCATCTATTCATATTATCGAGGCATTTCCCACAAGATGGGAAGCAGCAAACTAAATTAACAAAATAACTATGTAAGTTGGATACATAATAGAAAAAAATCTTGTTTTCAACTACCTAGCTCCCCTAAAATATATTTGTTTATAATGCCGCAAGAGTTCACTTATAAAAAAATGGCAAATTACTGTCCATATTGTTACAAACCTGGAATCACCTGATATAATTGTAAGATCAGATGTTACAGCCAAACACCATACTATAGTTTCTTTGTTTTTTTCTAATCTTCCAGTGCCCATGCGGTGAAGTGCCTGACCAGTACTTACATTCCATATTCTTAGTGTTTCAATGGATCCTAAGATAGAAATACAATTTTTAGTATAAAAATGCATTAAATCAATTATCAACAAAGATTTCTTGAAACTTAAGTAGCGTTCACATTGCTTCACTTTGTATGATCTCTCAGTCAAAGCTTGTTTATCCTATGCTTTCACTATCATGTCAACACTCATGGTCATGCTGTATGTAGTTTGACATATTTTTGTAAAAAAAAAAATTAAATAAAAAAAACAAGCTACAAGAGTCGTATTTGACCGAAATCATTTAAAGAAGAATTATTAACATATTTACCTGTAACAAGAGTTTGTCCACTTGGATCAAATTTACAACACAATATTCTCCCTTCCTGTTTGTCAAATATCCTTTCAAAGTCAATAACGCCATTTTCTACAGAGTATATATTGAGATATCCTTGTTCAGTCCCCACAGCTATCTTTTTCAATGATTTTGTCACATCAATACACCAGGCAGCTTGCCCAGTAACTAAGACTGAATGTTTAGGAGAAAGTGTTTTGATATCCCATTCCACTACAGCTCCACTGAGTCCTGTAGAAAGGAGCCTATTTCCCACCCAGCAAAGAGCTTCTACTGAACCATTAGGAGTACCAGGAATAGTCCTAGTTAAGTACGGAACATTTTTTATGTCCCACAATTCAATGTGCGCATCACTCCTGCAAAAAAAACAAAATTGCTAATAATTTAAGTAAAGTTAATTGATAATGTCCAGTCATATTTAATGTCCAATAATATTTTCTAACCTAGAGAGAGCCAAAGTTTTACTGTGATATTCTATAGACATACAATAAATAGCTTTAGGTTCACAGTTATAAAATCTTATATTGTGTAATTTACAAGCCATTATCAACAAAAACTTTGTAAATACAAAAGATATAAGAGTTTATATTGACTGACAGACTTCTATCAAATCGAAAAGTCAAACACGCGCCATCGCGGATTATACGATTAGGAATTCTCGCTCTTGGAAAGAAGATATTATTATTATTTTTAATCTCTATGGAAGATATTAGTATTGTTCAGAATCTGAGTATTCGTTCTTATGTATTCGTTCTTCAACTTAACTCGAAGAACTAAATCCTCAATGCCAAATCTGTTCGGTCTTTTTCGTTCTTTTGGGAAAAATTACATTAAAGTACTATATTTTCAAAGAAACTAAGGTTTAACATCGCGTGGCAAATAAACACGAACGAGATTTAAATCTTCGTGTGTGTTTTTTTTTTTGGAAAAAAAACCTTAAGATACTCTATTTTCAAAGATACTAAGGTTTCATATTGCGTGTCAAACGTTGAGAACGAGATTCTTGGATTTAAATCTACGTGTTATTATTTTGGAAAAAACGCCATTGGAGTATTCTATTTTCAAAGGAATTAAGGTTTTATATCGCGTGTCAAATGTAACAAACATGATTCAAAGATTTAAATCTTTGTGAAGTTGTTTTGGTAAAAATACCATTAGAATACTCTATTTTCAAAGAGACTAAGGTTTAAAATCGCGTGACATATATCACAAACGAGATTTAAGGATTTAAATCTTCGTGTCGTCTTTTGGGAAAAAGGCCTTTAAAATACTTTATTTTCAAAGAGACTAAGGTGAAAATCGCGTGACAAATTCCACGAACGAGAACGAATGTTAAGAACGAATTGTTTTGAAGAACGATGTCTCAAGTACTGATTCCTGAGAAAGAACTGGATTTACCAATACTAGAAGATATCCAAATACCGCATGTCAGATTTGTATAATCTGAAAGAGAACGCAGATATTTCGAAGGAGATAGACGTATACGATTTGACATACCTTTTTATTCCCTTTTTCTTTCCTTCCATTCCAATGTTTTTTTTTTTGTAGAAATATGCTGATTTCTAAAAGCATGCAGAATTAAGCGCTGTCACTTTTTAATAAATTATAAATAATTTCAAATACATTCTACAACATCAATAATATGACATACATTTTTTGTAAAAGCTTATAAATCGGCATTTTCCAAAATGGGATGTTGGGAAATGAAAATAGCGTATTGAACATGATATTTTAAAATGCATTAAAATGAGTAAAAAATATTATAAATAACAAAAAGTGTCGTGTTATCCACGAACATTATTCAGAGATATTTACGATTTAGACCATTGTGATCCACTTTGGGTGGATCACAATTTAAATCAAGGGTGATCCCCTTGGAAAAAAACCCTTTAAATCAAGGGTGGCCAACCCACGGCCCGCGGGCCACATGCGGCCCGTGAAGCATATGCACACTTTTTTAATAATAGTCGGTACAAGTACCCGTTACATTTTTGAAAGAGGTATTTTGAGAAAATATTAAAGAAAACCGAGGAGTTTTGAAACATTTCAAATTCCTATGCCATTTTCAAAATTTGGCGACGGGTGAAATAAAATTATTAAATATTTTGTGTATCATTTTTTATAAAACCAAACCCACGCCTGTGTATATCTTGGTCTACAAGTTGTGCGGCCCGGTAAGAAATCTCATTCTGAAATTTGGCCCGGGTGCTGAAAAGGTTAGCCACCCATGGTCTAGGCCCTAGACTCTATATATAATAAGTTACAATCCATTGGATTGGTCTGCAACGAGTTTGGTTTTTCTTCTCCATTCGTCTCTATTCTCAGCCAGTCTTTTCAGCTCTACGTATGAGCCACAGTTTATGTCCCTCTTCAGTTGGTCCATATACGCGTCTCTTGGTCGGCCTCTGCCATTTGTCCCCTTGGTCTTACCCTCCGCGATAGCGATGAGTAGTCCTGGGTGCCTGATGTTGTGGCCAATCCAGTTAGCTCGTTGTTGGCCGATTCTCTTAAGAAGTTGCCTTTTTTCGCCTATCCTGGTTAATACTTCTTCGTTTTCGACGTGTTCCGACCAATGGATCTTAAGCATGCGTCTGTAGCACCACATCTCAAAGGCCGCCAACCGTCCGCTTTCACTCTTGCTGATGGTCCACGTCTCACAACCATAAAGCAAAATGCTCCATACAAACGCTTTAGTAAGGTTCTTCCTTACGCTTAAATCAATATTTGGGGATTCCAATATCTTCGATTTTTTGTTAAAGGCAATCCTTGCCTGGTTTATTCTGCTCACAATTTCAGTCCCTAGACTCTAGGGACTGTAAAACGGCGTCATAAATAAAATAAAATCATATCTCTCTCTCTCATTTTATACCTTCTCTTTCTATAAAACCGAAGTATTCATCGGATATGCTCGTATATTTCCGCTAGTATTTTTGTTTGTCTCGCTTTGTACTACTGATTACCATGGACCTAAATAGAGTAATGGACAGACACTTTGGTAAACATTTTGTAGCTGCGCGGGGAGCGAGATTTTAAAATGTAAAAAAACGGATTGTACTCCGGGTTCAAAAATTGGACACTCACGGCCGACGGCGTTAGTAGTTCTATCATATCCATGGATGTATATAGGTAGGGGATGGAACGTTTATAGTAATTTGTATGAATGACAGCGAAGCCAAAAAGTGAGGAAGGGAAATCGACGGTGGCCATTTTGTATGAAACACTTTATTTAACATTTGTATGGGCACTGTATGGAGATTATTCACACAGTATCAGAAAACATTATATTTACTTCTTAAAATAATTAAAATGCCACATAACTTAATATTTTCATATACATGATGAAATAGGGAATAGGATGAGTTAATAAAATTGAGTATTTCATTTCAAAATCATTATTTATTTTTAAACTTTGTTTTCATATACACACAATATGGAGATAATGAATGACAATTGAAGGAAAATATAAAAAAATGTACAGAAATTATAGCTGGAAATAAAAACAAATTTTGATAGTTTTATTGAATGTATAAAAATAAACAGGAGAAACTGAGTGATTTATAATGATAACAAAATGCATTGTAATTAACATACAACAAACTCAAAGCCCTCTGAAGAGCACTAACTTGTTGAGTGACTGGATGTATGCTATGGTAGGTTGAAGACATGTTGCATAGGTGGATTGATGTACGAACTCACATCTATCCTGTCAACTGCTGGTATTATATTGTCAACTGGAGGTATTGAATATTCAGCTACCGGCACCGAACTCTCAATTGCTGATGTTGTACTCTCAATTGCAGACAATATTCTGCGATCTTTCTCTGAAACATAAAAAAATACCATATAAGTACTTGTATACACTGATGCATAATAGTTTACTTGGTGTCAAATATTGGATAATGTCCAGTTTCTCCTTTCTGGATCCTTTGGAAAACTACAAAAAATGATTTTGTTTATAAACATGCGATAATATCATTAACCTGATCAGATTTGTATGCATGAAACATTTCATTCTAACGGGTAAACAAACCAAACATCAGATTGTAGGTTCTTTGTATTGTCAGATGACAGAATGGAAAACAAGTTACATGTGTAGATATAGGAGAATAAGGACAGATAATTATATAGAACGTTTATAACATTATTATGTTCATTTATAAGTATACGAATTATAATATAAACGACTTTAAAATCGCAATATATTAAGATAAAAACTACAATACAAAACAACTTACCGAAAATATGACAATCCTGTTTCCTGCGAAAGTTGGATTGGATTTATAACCACAACCATTTATAGCGCACATCACCATGTTAATCATCAGATGATTCCTATTCTTCTATATATAAAAACAAAAACCGATATGAAAAATTCAACTGATGTGCAAAAACTTGAAACATTTTTAAAACAACTAAACATACAAGGGTTGGTTCACGGGAGCATAAAATGTCACTCGGCATCGATTGGCCTGAACGACCATGAAGTTGCAGTGAGTGGTGAATGTAATCCGGATAATCGTGAATAACTTAGAGCGTTTTATGACCCAATGTTATCGTAATGGCGCCATTATTTTTTACGTCTTTTTATTATTTTTTTTATTGCTTTTATAACTTTAAAAAAAATTTTTTTTTTGGATTTACTTTTTGTTATAATTTCTTAAATTCGCCGACGTGTAAAAGACGTAAATTATGAATACATTTAAATAATTAAGATTTTTATTATTTTTTTCCCTTCCTATACACGAGATATCTCTAATAGGGAGGTAAGTAGAATATTATTGTGATTGTTTTTCATTGTTTATTGAAAATAATATTGTATTGTGTACCTATTTTGGAAATAAATATATTTATTTATTTATTATTATTTATTATTTGACTGGCGCCTTTTTATAGTAGCATTCAAGTACTTTTGTGTTTCTTTTAAATGATAAAAATATTTTTGTCTCAAACGAAGGAATAAATTATTTTAATAGGTATCTTTAAAATTAACAGTTAAAGTAATAACTACTTGATTAGTTTATAACTAATTGCTTTATACTTTTTTTTTTAATTATTCCATTATCTAACTTTCTGAGCTTGTATACTTCCCAAATACTTGTTACAAGTTTATATCCTAAATTTATCCAAACGAATTCACTGAATCAGCGTCAGAAATTATAAATGACAATTACGCAGAAATCGAGTATATTTTCTGAGACTATAATTCTTATTTTGTTACACATTTTGAAAACATAGTAACATACAGTACATGAACACTATGAATGCGTACTGGCATTGTATAGGTACTTTCAAAATACGCGTCGTCGACTGATCACTCGGTGACTGTCTGAACGCAGCCCAAATGCGACGCACCGAACAAAATTTATTTCTTACAAAATGGTCGTCATTCCCCTCCCCGCGCAGCTACAAAATGTTTACCAAAGTGTCTGTCCATTACTCTATTTAGGTCCATGTTTTTTGACGACTGAAGAATGCTGCTATCATGGATGTATATAGGTAGGGGATGGAACGTTTATAGTAATTTGTATGAATGACAGCGAAGCCAAAAAGTGAGGAAGGGAAATCGACGGTGGCCATTTTGTATGAAACACTTTATTTAACATTTGTATGGGCACTGTATGGAGATTATTCACACAGTATCAGAAAACATTATATTTACTTCTTAAAATAATTAAAATGCCACATAACTTAATATTTTCATATACATGATGAAATAGGGAATAGGATGAGTTAATAAAATTGAGTATTTCATTTCAAAATCATTATTTATTTTTAAACTTTGTTTTCATATACACACAATATGGAGAGAATGAATGACAATTGAAGGATATATCTAAATGAATAATATAAAACACACGAACTTGCAAATGAGCGGGAAACTCAGGATATTTCGTAAGAGTGACGTTTTTCTCCAACCTCGCAGAAAAACGAGATGTTTTTGAACACAAAACACTACGTTTACTTGGTGTCAAATATTGGATAATGTCCAGTTTCTCCTTTCTGGATCCTTTGGAAAACTACAAAAAATGATTTTGTTTATAAACATGCGATAATATCATTAACCTGATCAGATTTGTATGCATGAAACATTTCATTCTAACGGGTAAACAAACCAAACATCAGATTGTAGGTTCTTTGTATTGTCAGATGACAGAATGGAAAACAAGTTACATGTGTAGATATAGGAGAATAAGGACAGATAATTATATAGAACGTTTATAACATTATTATGATCATTTATAAGTATACGAATTATAATATAAACGACTTTAAAATCGCAATATATTAAGATAAAAACTACAATACAAAACAACTTACCGAAAATATGACAATCCTGTTTCCTGCGAAAGTTGGATTGGATTTATAACCACAACCATTTATAGCGCACATCACCATGTTAATCATAAGATGATTCCTATTCTTCTAGATATAAAAACAAAAACCGATATGAAAAATTCAACTGATGTGCAAAAACTTTAAACATTTTTAAAACAACTAAACATACAAATACAAGGGTTGGTTCATGGGAGCATAAATGTCACTCGGCGTCGTTTGACCTGAACGACCATGAAGTTGCAGTGAGTGGTGAATGTAATCCGGATAATCGTGAATAACTTAGAGCGTTTTATGACCCAATGTTATCGTAATGGCGCCATTATTTTTTACGTCTTTTTATTATTTTTTTTATTGCTTTTATAACTTTTAAAAATTTTTTTTTTTTGGATTTACTTTTTGTTATAATTTCTTAAATTCGCCGTGTAAAAGACGTAAATTATGAATATATTTAAATAATTAATATTTTTATTATTATTTGACTGGCGCCTTTTTATAGTAGCATGCAAGTACTTTTGTGTTTCTTTTAAATGATAAAAATATTTTTGTCTCTAACGAAGGAATAAATTATTTTAATAGGTATCTTTAAAATTAACAGTTAAAGTAATAACTACTTGATTAGTTTATAACTAATTGCTTTATACTTTTTTTTTAAATTATTCCATTATCTAACTTTCTGAGCTTGTATACTTCCCAAATACTTGTTACAAGTTTATATCCTAAATTTATCCAAACGAATTCACTGAATCAGCGTCAGAAATTATAAATGACAATTACGCAGAAATCGAGTATATTTTCTGAGACTATTCTTATTTTGTTACACATTTTGAAAACATAGTAACATACAGTACATGAACACTATGAATGCGTACTGGCATTGTATAGGTACTTTCAAAATATGCGTCGTCGACTGATCACTCGGTGACTGTCTGAACGCAGCCCAAATGCGACGCACCGAACAAAATTTATTTCTTACAAAATGGTCGTCATTCCCCTCCCCGCGCAGCTACAAAATGTTTACCAAAGTGTCTGTCCATTACTCTATTTAGGTCCATGATCATATCACTGGCGTATAGAACATCCGACAGGAGGGTTTTAAGTACGCATGTGCCAAAGATATTGGACTGTGATTGGTTGACGGTGACAATCCGTCACAACAAGGTTCTATCTTATATGTTATTCCCTATGTAGATAGAACCTTGTTGTTCTGAGGCGACGAACTGTCAAATATGTGTTTGCAAGTTAGCTGTCATGAGAAAAGATTATAATAAAAAATACTGTGAAAAATACTTGTTATGAGTGTTAAGATCATAATATGCACAGGTTGCACTCTATGCAGATTATTATACTTTTCATATGGTTTTAATCATTTCATCTGTTCTAATCTTAATTTGTTGGTTACATAGAGTAAAGTAACAATACATAAAAATTACTGAGGCTCTACACAAGGAATGTGTCGAAATGATTGAATGAGAGCCTTTTAATTTAGGTGGACATTATAGGAGAGGCACTGGAGTCCATTTTTCTTCTTTCATGTTTTAGAAACAGTGTATAGTCTGCTAGGGCTCACGTGCGTGGAAAAATGGTGCTCTTTTAAGCTATCTGTGCAAGTAAGGCCAGGATCATTCCGTCTGGTTGGATTGCTTATTCCTGCTATCTGCTGGGTGGGTCTTGGGGCACTGTCATTATAGTCACACGATCTTGCCATGTAAGACTGCCCTCCTGAGAAACCTTTTTTCAATATAAGTATTGCAGGACCCTCCACAGTGCGTTCATTTTTTAAGTACCTATACTATAATTTAATTCCAATGGAATGTTCCAGAATGTACATAGGGATAGCTCCTCTCATATCAAGTTTAAACCACTATAGATGATTCGTACCCTTGAATTAGCTCAGAAAAATGAACATTACTATTTTGCACACTGAGAATCGAACCTATGACCCCTCGCTTGCAAGGCGAATGTGTTAACCACTGATCCAACCTAATTGATTAGGTGTACAATATATACCATATGTATGTGGTAGACACATCAATGTGAACTTTCTTAAGGATAGCATGATACAGTCTTGATGCTTATGAATCGACACAAGGCTGGTTAAGAGTACTCTTTGAAACCGGGTAATCCAATTCCTCTATATCATACTTGTCACATGTTTCGGTATTTTTTGAAAGTTGTATATATACCTACTATAATTTTCCAAACACTACTACTACTACTATACCATCACAGCATATCCTACAAGTGGGGTAGCCAGCAGACCAGCTGCATGTAAGAAACATACAAGCTGTCCTCTTCGTGCCAATACAAAATCAAGACATTCAGGATGGGTGGCGAACCTCATCGCTGAATTTAAGATGTAAAATATTTACACATGTAACCTTATTTACCAACATTCGTCACTCTATCGAAGTTCAGTTGAAACACAATACTAGAAGGGAACATTACCCGGGCTTAAAGAATACTCTTAACCAGCCTTGTGTCGATTCGTAAGCACCGAGACTCTCCTTAATCATGATATCCTTTCTACAACCAGATAAGTCTTCATATAATTAGTCATGGTCACACAAAAACTTAACAGTCTAATGCCAGTAAAAAATCACTTATCCAAATATATAGGATATCAAAGGTTTCAAAATACCAGCATTGTCCTTGAAATATCCATGTTCAGAAACTTTTTAACAATATTAAGTGTTTATTATAATAGATTTTTGAATTTTTATGTACCAATTAACCGGTGAATCTATTTTTTTATTTATTTATACAAGATTTCGGAGTTACCTCTGTAGCTGACATGACTAAAGGTATTATATAAACGGACCTAGAATGCCAAATATTTTTTATTTCTCCTGCTAATCCTGTATATTTATGTATTTTTTCTGCGACGGTTGTTTGTATATTAAGTGTATTTGGGACATCTATGTCTATTATGATGTAATTGTCTATCTGTTATTATTGTTTTATCATAATTGAACCTGTAATTTTGATTTTCTTAAACCGGTTCTGGGTTGTTTTTATAATAAGGTATTATATTTTGCGAGTTTAAAAGATTGTTTAGTTGCTAAATTTTGATGTTTTATTTTTGCGACATGATTATGTCTATTAGTATTTTGAGCTTGAGTAGAACAGCCCGAAACTATGTGTTGTATTATTTTTAATATTAGTTTTTGTTATTGTAACGCAAGGTGAGCATGAATTTGTTTTAGTACATTGTCATGTTGTCAAATGTAGTTTCTACTTGTTAAACCTGAGTAGCCTCCAATAATGTGCTATTAGGTACTTCATTTGTTTGGCTAAATAATCTAGTTATCGTTTTCAATCTTATCTTTTGTTTGAAATTTTTAAATGATTTCTCGTTTTGATAATTTGATCTTGAATTGCTACTATGAATCCCTCAGTTTAATATTACTGTAAGCAAACCATGCATTTGATGACTCCCGATCCAGCAGGTTTTGTTTGAGCTAGTGTGCGTTTTCCAGATTTTTTTTTGTTTCCAATTTGATATTTTTTCATATAGTTTTTATTTTTTCAGAAGGGTTAAATTGCCCTTGTTAAATTTTAATTAGAAATGGATGAAAGAGTCATCATTGTTATTACTGTTTTGTGTTTGTTCATATAAATAATTATAATTTTGTTGTAATAGTGTAGTGTAGTTATAGTGATAATGTAGATGTAGTCATAACTCTGTATGATTAAATGAATTTCTTTTAATATTGTTACATTATTGCTTTGTACATATGTATGTATAATTCAATTCAACATTCTAATTGTTTTAATAGCCTTATAAAATATTTTAAGTTTCGAATTGATGGGCTGTAAGTAGGATCACTATCTCTAAATGTAGTAACAGTTTCATTTAACACTGGCTGACCCAGTAAACTTCCTACCTCCTAACAATCAATGAATGTCAATAAATATAGATAAAAGAAAGTGAACATTTACTCTCTATGAAGGTATAAATAATGTTTAATATTTTTAATCTCTTTACAAACTCCCGTATTTGTCCAAGTGTGTCATTGTATAGTGTAAAAAATAAAATTCATTTATGTCGAACAATTATACTTAACTCAGATTTGTAGGTACAATTTTTTTTTAGGTATATATCTACCTATTCATTTTAAATTAATAAAAATTCTTATTGATTTTTTCAAAATTGAAATTTTAGAACCACAGGTGTTTGATTTTTGTATAATTCTCCATATTGTTTTTTTTTATTGAAATTTTAAATGTATAACGTAAATAATTTTCTTCGTAATTTTTCTTCTCGTGAGTTTGCAAGATATTTTAATAGCTAACCGGCGGAAAAGAATCTAACAAATCAGAGATCATTCAAATCGGTACAGCCATTCTTGAGTTATAAATGGTGTAATTAACCCGACTTTCTTTTATGTGTGTATATATCGTAATATATATCATACAAACACTGTAGGTGAGAAAATCCAATTATACGAAAAACAAAAATCACTTAGCATGTAATATATATAGATTTTATCAATATTTTTATAATAATTATTATCTATGATTTCAATTCAAATTTGTAAACCTGAATTAATTTTCTAAATGTTAATTTCAGTTCTATCTTCAGTGTTTAGTTAAGTTATTTTTCAGGTTCTCCTATTTCATGTACTCTTGTAATTCACTAATTAATTAAATAATTTAAAAAAATTATAAGTAAAAAATACTTTAAGAGTTTTAAATTTGTTTAATCGACAGTTACACGTGTTTCGGGTTACAGGCCCATATGTATGAATATGGGCCTGTAAGTCGAAACACGTGTAACTGTCGATTAAACAAATTTAAAACTCTCAAGTATTTTTTACTTATAATTTTTTTAATTTAATAATGGAGTTTTAGTCATTCAGTGAGAATAAAATAAGTGAAATTAAATAACTATTACTTGCACATTTTGTAGTTCAATACAATGTATCTTATTAAATATGTGTAATGTAAGATGTATAAAAATAAATATTAAAATATACAAAGTATATTATGTTGCAAATATTTGTTTTATTATTTTCAAATTGTTTTGTGGGTTGGCTGTAAGATGTTTGTAATAAGCCCACCGGTTACATAATATATAAATTAACTGATATACAACATTGTTGCGGGAAAACAAATCTGGCATTTTAAACTGGGCTGTGAAGACTATATACAGGGGAACGTATGTGCCTCAAATTACATACGCTGCTCGGGTTTGGTCACACAGGTTGTCTGTGGGTACCGTGTCCCTTGCTGTGCTTAGAGGTCAGAGGCTTCCCCTGCTCGCGGTAATGGGTGCCTACCGAACGGCTGCAAGTGATGGCCTTCTAGTTATTGCTGGTGTTTTACCGGCAGATCTCGAAATTTAAGATTATGTAGCTCGCCGGGGTGTCAGGGCTGGAAGATATGTGGAACATCTTGGTATACCTGTTGAAACAGGAACCGGGATATATCTAGGGCAATCGGCAGGATTCGTGAGAGAACAATGAGTGTTTGGCAAGACAGATGGAGAACTGTAGGAACGGGTAGACTTGTTTACAAGCTCTTTCCAGATGTCCAGATTTTTCTTGTACAGCTTATCACTGGACATGGCCAGTTACGAGGTAAACTTTTTGAGCTAGCATTGACCGAAAATCCATGGTGCTCATGTGGGACAGGAGCTCAATATGGGGAACATATCCTTTGGGAATGTCCTTTGATGATGGATGCAAGAGAGGAAATGATTCTGGGTATGACTGTTGACACTCCTCGACCCATCTGGTTTGGGGAAGTGTTTTTAAATGCCACAAACGCTTCACACTTAAAGACATTCGTGGATGTGTGGGTCTCAAGATGGGATCTGCTATGTCAGCCGGGTCCCCCGCCCACTGACGTGGTAGGATCAGAGATGCCAACACTGGCATAGTTGCATTAGACTAGAGAGAGTCTAAACATTAAATTTTTTCACCTAAACGGATAAATAGGAATCCTTGGACTCCTGAAATATCCGAGAAATAAAGATATTTCAAACTGCAATAGATAAAGAAGGATTAGAATTGGGTGTCACTATTTTACTGACCAGCTATAAAGCTGCTGACTGGGTATTAAATATTGTCGAAATTTCTTGAAATTTGGTACAAATGTGTCAAACGTGATCCTTTACAACATGTATAAAGATCCAACCCCTAACTTATATTTTAAGGGTAGTTTTGGTCGAAAAACCGTTACTGACCGCATAAAAACCGACTGACCGGGTATTGAGAGACGGCCGAAATTGATGAAACTTTGTAAATATATGTATTATTAGGTAACCTCTGATGTTGTAAAAAATCAACCCTTTCGAATAATTTTTAAGGGTAGTTTTGGTCAAAAAACCATTACTGACTGCATAAAAACCGACTGACCGGGTATTAAGAGACGGCCAAAATTGATGAAACTCTGTAAAGATACGTAACATTAGGTAAGTTATACCATGTCAAAAAATCAACCCTTTCGAATAACTTTTAAGGGTAGTTTTGGTCGAAAAACTTATTGACCACATAAAAAGCTGCTGACCGGGTATTAAACGTCGGTCGAAATTGATAAAACTTAACAGATATATGAATCATTAGGGTACTTATATCATGTCAAAAAATCAACCCTTTCGAATAATTTTTAAGGGTAGTTTTGGTCGAAAAACTGCTACTGACCGCATAAAAACCGACTGACCGGGTATTAAGAGACGGCCGAAATTGATGAAACTCTGTAAAGATGCGTAACATAAGGTTACTTATATTGCGTTAAAAAATCAACCCTTTGGAATAATTTATAAGGGTAGTTTTGGTCGAAAAACCGCTACTGACTGCATAAAAACCGACTGACCGGGTATCAAGAGACGGCCGAAATTGATGAAACTCTGTAAAGATATGTATCACTAAGGTTGCTATATTGTTATGAAATGTCAATCATTTCGAAAAAAATCCAAGGGTAGTTTTGGTCGAAAAACTGTTACTCACCGCATAAAAACCGACTGACCGGGTATTGAGAGACGGCCGAAATTGATAAAACTCTGTTAATATATGTATCAATAGGGTTCCTATATTGTCTTAAAAAATCAATCATTTCGAAAAAAAATCCAAGGGTAGTTTTGGTCGAAAAACCGTAACTAACTGCATAAAAACCGACTGACCGGGTATCAAGAGACGGCCGAAATTGATGAAACTCTGTAAAGATATGTATCACTAGGGTTCCTATATTGTTATAAAATGTCGATCATTTCGAAAAAAATGCAAGGGTAATTTTTGTCGAAAAACTGTTACTCACCGCATAAAAACCGACTGACCGGGTATTGAGAGACGGCCGAAATTGATAAAACTCTGTTAATATATGTATTATTAAGTAACTTATGATGTTGTAAAAAATCAACCTTTTCGAATAATTTTTAAGGGTTGTTTTGGTCTAAAAACCGTTGCTAACCACATAAAAAGTGACTGACCGGGTATAAAATATCGGTCGAAATTGTTGAAACTCTGTAAAGATATGTATCAATAGGGTTCCTATATTGTATTAAAAAATCAATCATTTCGAAAAAAACCAAGGGTAGTTTTGGTCGAAAAACCGTTACTAACTGCATAAAAACCGACTGACCGGGTATCAAGAGACGGCCGAAATTGATGAAACTCTGTAAAGATATGTATCACTAGGGTTCCTATATTGTTATAAAATGTCAATCATTTCGAAAAAAATCCAAGGGTAGTTTTGGTCGAAAAACCGTTGCTAACCACATAAAAAGTGACTGACCGGGTATAAAATATCGGTCGAAATTGTTGAAACTCTGTAAAGATATGTATCACTAGGGTTCCTATATTGAATTAAAAAATCAATCATTTCGAAAAACTACCCTTAATCTTTACCAGACGGCTGTCAAACGTGTTTGACACAACGAGTCATGGCGTATGGCCTGCCGTCAAGTCAATACCGTTTGTCACTCGCTTCTCATACAAATTTCTCTATATAGGCGATATATATTGCATATTATAATATTCATATTTTCAAATCCAATTTTTTGTTAAAGGCTTATAGCCGTTTATTTTATAAAATAAATAAATATCAAAAAATCAAGAAATCATCATACTGTCGACATCTCTCTTGGAAATCTTTTGAAATAATTTATATTTTCGTCAATATAAACAAAAGATTCATGTCCTAAAATCATGTCGATGTCCCGGTAAGTTTAAAAATTCCCGCGCAATAACACGGACGAATCATATCGCGCGGCTTGCACGTTAGATCTTGTTACAAGGATTGTACAAGTGGTGTTGTGCGCTGATATCGCGTCATTTTAATTGATTTTTGCTATTAATTTTGTACTTTTTTATGTCTTATATTTTTACATGATTACTTTAAATTATCCATTATGTCTAAGAGAAAATTAAGGGATGATGAAATTTTCGATTCTGTTATCAACATGGACTCAGATTTAGAGTCTGACGATGAGGATGAATTTGATATTGCCGATTTCGAAGAAGAATTTTTATGAAACAGTGATATTCCTTCTCTTGTAAATGTCTCTTCAACTAGTAGTGCGAGTGGAGCAACAATACCATTTTTGATGAACATTTAGAATCTTGGACATCAGGACCATTTGTACTTGTAATATATAATTTCAACCACTTCTTATCGGGTGTTTCTCCTTCTGTTGGACTGACAGAAAATTCGGCCGAATTTGATTTTTTCAGTCACTTTTTGAGTAAAAACATCATAGAAAAGATAGTAAACGAAAAAATAATTTTTATGTATACGAGACAAGTCTTAAACAACATACTGAGCATTCTCGTGTATCTACATAAGTATATCTACGACACTAACATTCCAGAAATATTTTTTTTTCTGGAATCTGCATGGTAATGACGCGTAATCGTCATTTGACAATAAAGGAACATAATGCCTTCATAAAGAAAGTAAATAGTAATCGTAATTTATTTATTAGTGATTGATTATTATTGTAACAACTTTTACATAATGACATAAAACATTCATCGGCGTAGTG